>OZ026623.1:60076111-60163611 GCA_964020975.1 Hermodice carunculata | reverse complement strand
AAAGGGTCCTTGGGAGCAAAGCAGAAAGGAAAACAGGGGGCTTTG
Organism: Hermodice carunculata; assembly: GCA_964020975.1. Classification (NCBI taxonomy): domain Eukaryota; kingdom Metazoa; phylum Annelida; class Polychaeta; order Eunicida; family Amphinomidae; genus Hermodice; species Hermodice carunculata. The sequence continues at coordinate 60,163,566 of OZ026623.1, read as the reverse complement.
AGAGTGACTGACGGGAGCAATGGGAGTCTTTCCAGCGGAGCCTACCCGTAATGCAAGGTAATGGGAGTACCCCCCCCCCCCGTTACCTACGATACCCCTGGGTTTTGTTCAAAAACTCATGGTTTTGTGAATTATTGAACTGCACAGCTTCCATAAATGTGGGATGCTAGCGACACCAAGTACCGAGCAAACGAGTGAAAGGTGCTTGAAAATAAAAGTACTGGCAGTGTACCTCGTAAGGTGTATCTCCGTTGTAAAAGCAAGTGAAGCCCGCCTAGTGGAGAGAGGGGGTGTGCAGATTGAGGAAAAATGATACCGAAAAATACCTAAATTAATGCAGCCTAGTATTTTATCGTTACAGATTATACACCGGAATCTTCAGTGTTACAATATAAGACATTTTATGCCACAAAACAGGTGGTTGTGTTAAAGGTGGATAGATATTATGCAAATAATCAGTATTAGGTTTATGGAGTGACCGAATTAGGAACCGTGATTTTGTGAGGCGATAAAGAATTGGGTTGTATGTTTTTTCCAGTGGCCAGTGGTGGTCTATAATTTTGTAAATAGAATATTTCCTCCTTTAGTAATATTTGTACTTCGACACCTTGTCCGTAATACCCTTTATATTTATCCCTCCAGAAAGGTAAACAGAACATACATACATACATACATACATACATACATACATACATACATACATACATACATGTGCAATAGCTCTCGCGTAAGCACGTCCCACCTCCGCCTGCTTTATTGCACTTTGGATTACGTAATGCTCTTAGTGACATCTTGTGGTGGGAGCTGTACCAATAACTTGGAGTGATGCTATATCCTACTACAAGTCCTGAGCCTGCTTTGGAGTCAGATAAGTGAGAACTGATGCCAAAACTCATTCTTATTAGGGCAAGAAAATGTGAAGAACTGTCAAACATATTTTGCGTTGGGGAAGATGGGCGGAAAGTAATCTATTGGGAAAACTCCCTAGCTTCACATCGGGAGAGAGAAGCGGGAAATGCATGTAAAATAAGCTTTCAAGCTGAGTGCAGCGGTACCTGCCCCGAAGACCGTCTCTCGTGAAACTATTTCTCATCTTTTTCAGACCACCCTTTCATAACACTGGAGTCTACATTCTGTGAGAAATTTACCTGTGTTTTAAAACCACCTGCATACCACATTTTGCTCAAATTAGCAGGAAGTACTGTGGCAGAAACCATAGAAACTGCGGTCAAAATACATCTCATATAATACTGGGATAGTAATCAAAGAAGTCCTTTCGAAATGCATTTCGGATTTGGCTGATCATAAAGGGAAACACCACCAGACTCCACTTCCTATTAGGATTGTTGTAAATTTAAGTATTTTAAAATTACATTTCGTCATTGGCTGGCGAGAAAGTGATGCGCAAAGATCAAAACATACTTCGTACTTGGGTGGTTGTAAAGTAAAGTGCTGCCAAAAACATTTAGTAGACGGGTGGTTATAAAAGGAAATAATTCCACAGTATAAGCATTTCATCCACTTACCGGCAATGCCGAACAAAACTTTTCCCCATGACTCCATTGGAAAACCGGATAACCCAGGAAATGGATAACTGAGTTGACTGTGGTATGGCCGCTTCGTCAGAGTGGCCTGAAAGGCGAGAAGAAATAATCGCCAAAAGAACTACTGTTAAGTAAAGTATAGACCCATATCTTTTACATGGATTGCGAAGCAGGCAAAGCCTATATTAATCACTCTCCATGGCACAGATCGTGGCGTATACTTCCTACCTACATGTTATGTCAGATTAACTCTCAGTGGCCGGTTCGGACCGGGTCAACAGTTTTTCTTGGCGCTCCTGGGGCCCAATGTGTCCAAAGCGCGCCGAAGAAAGTTGTTGACTTGGACCAGACCTGTGGTGTTTGCTGTCGTTCGGTACTTGTAGGTATGCTGGTACTTGAATGAAACGTTGCTTTATTAATAACTTAATTCATTCCACCCTAATGACTCTTTTTCCCGCTAATATCTAAATGTCGTCTGCTAATTGCATTTTACTAATTTATGGATTATTTTTCACAATTTTGGATGAAACTTGCATGGAAGATCATTCCAAATTATATGCCCATGGTCAACAGATTTCCTTGGCGCGCTCTGAGCGCATTTCGCCAAGGAAAGCTGTTGACTCGGTCTTTTATCAGGGTGGAATGAGATGAATGTAGTGTTGTGTTGGTCCAGAGCACTTCGACTTTTGTTAAATTTGGCAATGAAAGAGTTGAAATGATGTTGTGATATATTTGCTGAAAACGCTGCACGACATCTGAGATCAGAACGACTTCATTAGTGGCAGTCAGCTGATGCCTTCCGTCGCAGCCACAGCTATCACACTCGGCGCCAACAAATTTCCTCGACGCTCTGCGTGGAACCCAAGACACACAGAGGAAATCAGCTGTTAACCTGAATTTTTGTCCAGTGTAAATATAGGCACACCGGTATCTGAATGAAAGGTCTGTCCGCAAATTTGAATCTGAAATATAGTTAGAGTACCACAAATGAGCTCGATTTTATTGTCATCAGCAACGAAGCAGTTTATGTTATCGGTCGACGCAACATGTCTTTAACTCCCATTTTCTTACAGGTATTCATTTTTGTCTTTCTCAAACTTCGAAAGTTTAAAAAACGTAGGCCTAATAAAATAATATTTCCTTCAGTTTGAAGTGCAGAGATTCCCATGATTAAGTTAGGTGAAATACAAAAAAATAATCTCGTCTCTTCTTCCACTGGGTTATTTATGCCATTCCTTTAGGTTTTTACGAAATATTGCAACCTCATTGAAAACATTAAAGTTACTTTGTATCATGCGTTCATACATTGCATCTTATACGATCAATTAATTCCCTGATACCATTGAATTTAATTTTAGCTGGTTGTGTAATCAAAACATTTGAATGTGTGTTTCCTTTTGCAAATACACCGTTGGTTGTAGTATCTACTTTAAGATGGATAGTTATAAATGTTGGAACATTAAGAATGTGTGTTTGTGCAGAAGATGCTTGTCACAAGAAATAGAATGAAATATCTGTGCAGGTAAACATCTATTTAAATTATAAGTCATGTATGCCCCAAGTGGTACACGAAGATATATTGCCAACGGCGTTGAGTCATTCACGCTCATCAGTTTTTCTGAAGTTTTATTTTCATGCAAATTTTACAGGAATGGGTAATTTATGGCTTAATGTTGCGACTCGTCCCCGTAGCATACCACACAGAAAGTAATACTAAAGGGTGGTGAGCATATACTTTGCCGCAGTCGGCAAAAAAAAAAAGCTGACGTGCTTTTTTATAGCTCTTCTAGTTGAAAGTCGTCGTTTGCTCTTTGTTAACATCAGATGGCGTTTCTTCACAAGCTGTGATCCCCAGGTGAAGTGCTGCCATTGCAAACACATGACTAAACGGATAATAAAGCTCTGGGACATGCTCTGACAGTTAGCCGGGGAACAAAGATATCGAGTTTTTTTTTTTTTTTAATTTATTTTTAATTTCACTTTATTTAAGGGGGCGAGGGGTATTTATCGTAGCCTGGGCAGATTCCCCTCTAAATTGTTCCATTGGATGTGATACGAAAACAGCTTTAGTTAAAAAAAAAACAACAACAAAACAAAACAAAACAAAAAAACATACAGTCGGTGAGAGGATCGGCCGCGAAGAATTTAGATTAGAGAAGTTCGTGTTTTGCTGTGTACGGTTCTGGTGTTTCAGGGCATTTAGATTTTATTGGTTGACAAACGATACCTCCAGGGTGCAAGATACAACATGGCCCATAATAGGCCGTGATTCGACAAATGAAGTATAAAAAAGGAAAATGTTTACCAACTCCTGTTTTATATTAGAAAAATGAATGCCTCACTTTTGATCTGACACAAGGACTTTGCTTCGGGCACAAAAGGACCGAAGGAAATATAATAATAATCGTCCTGATTGGTATCATCTCCAGTGCCCCGGATGAAGCTGACTGTACCAATGGCTGCCAGTTCACTTTTGTGACAAAAAGGGGAACGGAACGAAACGGAAAGACACACCATGACATGACAAGAAAAGCAATCTGGCATAATATAGAACATTAAGCGCAGCAAGCGGATGACACAAGAAAGCAGAGCAAGCATATGTACAGAATCAGAATAAGAAAAGACCATGTGAATGAATACAATAATATATACGTGTTATCAAATTGTAAATATGAATATCCGAGTTTCTTGTGATAGGCAAAAATATAGCTTATATAAAGTTGTTTGCACTATGGTCAAGCGTTTATTTTAAGGCATATTAGTGCCGCTATAAAATAAGCTACCCACAAAAAAGGAATTGTAGAAGGAATTGTTGAGTTGTACAGCTTAGTATGATCTATATACACAAACGAAGCAGACCATACCAAGATGAACTTCACAATACAAAAAACACTATGCACAATACTAATTTTCAAAAAGTATAAGAAAAAATATTAAACTTCATCAATGTATTGATAATTATTTTTGAACCGTAGAATACCTATTTCAGGTAACAGAGGTAACAGTGGTGTGGAAGGAAGCCAGGGAGTCTTTGGGGGGGTGGTTTTTTTTGTGGGGGGGGTGTTTTGGGGGGGTTTTGTTTTTTGTTTTTTTTTTGTTTTTTGTTTTTTTTTTTGTTTTTTGTTTTTTGTTTTTTTTTGTTTTTTTTTGTTTGTTTTTTTTGTTTTGTTTTGTTTTGTTTTTGGGGGTTTTTTGTTTTGTTTTGTTTTTTTGGGGGGGTGTTTGTTTTGTTGTTTTTGTTTCTTTGGGTTTTTTTTTTGTTTGTTTGTTTTATCAGGTATATGTATACAATCTGCCATAAATATTTTGAACATTTTAAACAACTCTGAATCTCCTATTCATTTAAAACTGCTTATGTGCCTTGTAGCTGGAAGGATCTGCTTCGCTAGGAAACAAAAAACACACACACACGCGCGCGCACATACACACACACACACACAAACACAAAAACTGTAAACATGTGCCTAAGAAATTACAGGCGCAAAAGAATACCAATTATTTGTCCTATATGCTTCCTTGTAACTATTTCAGACCAAGTTTTGACTCAGTCAACAGCTTAGTTCAGCGCACTAAGTACGCCAAGGCGAGTTGTGCACCCAGACCATTTTTATGGGACTTTTTTTATTATTATTATCATTATTCGACTGTGGGCATGCTGGTACTTCAATGAAGAGTCCGTTTACAGAGAGTACGAATCTAGTGTCGCTATGTCAATTCAGAGCACATCAACTTTTGTCGAAAGTGTCAGTCAAAGGATTAGAGGTTATTTTTTGTCCCATTCCACCTCGTGCGCACTTCTGTGCTGCAGCCTCGATATGAGTGTTTGCCGATCTTACTGGCTTTGCCAGAGCTCCGAAGACACATAAGTATATTGTGTGGATATTTTTTCTGAATATGAAAATATGTATTTGTTGGTGTGAAAGATAGGAAATAAAATAGTTTTGTTTTTAAAAGAGTAAAGTGAAAACACACACATAATATAAATACTAACCAAGCTTGTAATGAAAGCTTATAATAATTAGGTTAGCAAGTTGACAGATCGATGTTGATTTCTCTTTTTTATGTTAGGAGTGATCACTGCATAAAAGATATGTAACAAAATTTGGAAGCTTGTGCAACCGCAACATATAAACGCTATGCATAAAGGCAGTACCCATTTTGCATTGACACAAGGCGTGTTGTTGCCCCAAATGAAACAAAACCCATGTAACTTAACCATTTCCCCTTGAATTAAGACTGAGTCAACAGCTTTCCTTGGCATGGGTTGAGCACTAAGTGCCCAACCCATGCCAAGGAAAGCTCTGACCGGGGGCATGTGATCTTGATAAGTCTCATGTACATTTCTTGGTCAAAATGTTTTTAATAACTGTTGCAATTAGTTGAAAACACTGAAGCAGACGACATTTGGCCACGAGCCGATTTTGGCCGGTTTGAGGGGGAAAGGGCTTTTAACCTGAAATGTAACCACAAAACAAGCCTTTCACCTACAAAGTATTTTAAGTAAAAACATTCAACGTGGAACTCAACTTATGCACACGCATTAAAGATAAAAAAAAATGTTCTGAAAAATATTGACTACGTAGAATATAAAGAAACCACGAGCGCTTGACGCAAAATGTAATGACGGCTCATGGTATTAAGGATTTGATTTATATCCAAAATATATCTTCGTTGTCAGAGTATCTGTATGTAAAATTTAAGAAAATCGTGGAATGTTTGCAAAATTGGAAGATATAAAATGTAAATTTGTGTCAAAGTTTGTTTCACATTATTAATTTAATTTTAAAACTGATAATTGATTAGAAGATGTCTTCCATCAACAATCCTCACTTGTATTTACATTTTACATACATATATACATACATACGTATATGTATATGTATATAAACATACATATATATATCCAATGAAACCTGTCTATTGTGGACACCTCTGGGACTGGCAAAAAAGTGTCCACAGTTGACAGGTGTCCACAATAGACAGGTGTTTTGTAACAAGAAAATTGACCATTTGGTCATGGTATAACTGTCCACATCATACAGGTGTCCGCATTATAGAGGTGTCCACAAGGACAGGTTTTACTGTGTATATATATATATACTATATATATATATATATATATATATATATATATATATATATATATATATATATATAAATTGCCCCAAATCTATAGTGTACTATATACAGTGGATCTCCCTATTAAGACCACCTAAGGGACTGAGAAAACGCGGTCTTTATAGGGGACTGGTCTTAAAGGGGAATATAATGTAATTAAGGATAAACCAAAAACGTGTCTGTAAATTGGTGGTGTTAATATGGAAATGGTATGTTTATGGAGATGGTCTTAATTGGAGATTCTACTGTTTATATATAACATCCTTTAACTTACAACTTTTTTTATGGCAAACTCATTTTTGCTTTGTATATTTTACTACATGACCCACTATAAACGTGTTTGGGGTGTGTGTGTTTGTTTTCCAATTGGGAACAAAATTGAACCATAGAAAACAGAAAAAATAAAATGTCCATTGATTCATTCTTAAAGTAGGGTTCAAACTGCATAATGACCATGTAAAATGTTCATCATTAGGTTATGAGTTTCGGCTGAGGTTCCGCTCATTCGAGATGCAGACATGTCGAGTTCACTTAATATAAATATGAGTTTATCCGTCCGTTTCATCGGTTGTTCGTGAATTTACCTTTATATTACTCTAATTCTAACTATTTTCTATTTTGATGAATTTTAATATGATATGATATATATGCGATTGCTTATGTTTCTTTGTGCTTTGTCCTACTGCAGGCTACACATATCGCTTTGTTTTAACTCTTTCCCCAAAATGGTAATGATTTCAAATTCTGCATAACTTTTGCTAGTCCTTAAAACAAAAAGCAAATTTAAGATAACAAACAAAGGAATGATAAACAAACACAAATACCCGCGACGTAACTGTCTTGCAGGTTTGTTTTTTTGTTTTTTTGTTTTTTTTTTGGTTTGTTTTTTGTTTTTTGTTTTTTGTTTTGTTTTTTTTTGTTTTTGGGTTTTTTTTTTTTTTTGGTTGTTTTTGTTTTTGTTTTTGTTTTTTGTTTTTTTTGCTTTTTTTTTTTGGGGGGGGGGGGGGGGCAAAGTACGGGGATGCAGCCGACAGCACTGCTACAGCTCGACGCCAGGACTTTAAACAGTCTGATCTCGCCGGCCTGGCCTCAACTGCCTAATCTCTCTCTCTCTCTCTCTCTCTCTCTCTCTCTCTCTCTCTCTCTCTCTCTCTCTCTCTCTCTCTCTCTCTCTCTCTCTCTCTCTCTCTCTCTGTGCTATATATTCATAGAATGTACCTCTGTCGCGTACGTAAAGGAAGAAACTAAAATGACAGCATTAATACAGATCAATCTCAGAAGCTATTATTTACATGATATACTACCATACGTTTCGACATCAGGCTTCTACAAACAGAAAAATGCTGTGTAAACCAGACAAAAAACGTCTGAATATTTTGCTTCTATTTTTGCTCTCGGTCTGCAAGAAATAATGATACATGAAGAACAAACCACATTGGAAAGGCCTCGCTGACCAAATCTCGATACTCTTTTGAAAATCTTACGACCCATTTATTACTGAATACGATACGTTTTGAGTCTTGTGCGCATTTCAGGCCGTTATTAACAAACTGCGTGATCAAAGCTACAACATGCTTTAAATATGCTGGTCACTTGACTGTTGGGCTAATATTTGAACCAAGCTTTATTGTAATATGTAAACAATACATTGTTAGGTCATAAATCAACCCCCCCAAAAATCCTGTTTATCGGCCTTCAGGAAATGCATTCTTTATAACTTTTTGTAAGCAAATTCAGAATGAATGATAATTCCCTAGCTAGTTTGTCACGTACGTTAACACTGGCAGCACCTTAGGTTTACCTTGGAAACGCTGCTCCATATTTAAAACGATGTGCGCCTTGTAAGCTGAGCTGTCAGAGATGTGCTTCAAATAAATAACTCAAAACCTAGAAGGCTTATGAAACTGGTGCCTGCATGTCATTCACAAAGACAACCATGCATGAATCTACACGTTTTCGTCTTTATGTGATGCAAATGGAACATAAGTCACATTTATTCCAGACAATACCCTGCGGCCATAGGCCTAAAGATACAGCCTTCCCACATGCAGACTTTTACCACAGTTGCTATTGCAATATTTTGATTCAGAATGACGTCATCAGCCAGCAGCAGGTTTTTTTTTGTTTTGTTTAGTTTTGATTTTTTTGTTTTGTTTTGTTTTGTTTTTTTTTTTTTGTTTTTTTGTTTTTTGTTTTTTTTTTTTTTGTTTTGTTTTGTTTTTTGTTTGTTTTTTCTAGAAGGGGGAAGGTTGTGTGGGTCATGTGAGAATCTGCTGAACACTTTTCGCTAGTCAGTGAACAGCACATTATAAGGTTCTAAGCTGAAAAAAAGTATCCATTGTTACCTACAGAATCTACCAATTTGTCGTTGAATATCCTGGTGAAGGTCAGTGCTATGGCGATGAGCATTCTGTAATGAACACCTTTGCTTGTGTTGGTTTGCCGATAATTGTGATTTCAAGTTACTCATTGCTGCTGATATATACATACATGTACTGTGTAATCTCGGGCCCGTAAGTGCCAAAATAAGTAAAGGGGAATACAGTATAACGTCACCCATATGACATCACCCTTATGTCTGCTTTGAGTGAACTATGTTGTGAAGTGCAAATTGTATTGCCCGTGAATCAGATACCAAGATACCAACCCAATTATCTCTATGCCAAAATAAACACTGTCACACATACACACTATATTTATATATATATATATATATATATATATATATATATATATATATATATATATATATATATATATATATATATATATATATATATATATATATATATATATATACATTCATACATACATATCCACACTAATTTATCATCCTCATGCACCTGTTGTTGACAATCGCCAATCCTTCTCGTGTAAGTGTGTAATTAAGTGTTCGGAGAAAACTACGTCTTTATTTACCACAGACACAGGTTTCATGTACAAGCAAACTTTTTGGCATGTAAGTTTTCAAATTATTTTTAGCGAAAGAATTAATTATGATACAAGGGAAAATACAATGTATAGACAAAGGTCGAGTAATTCACATTAAAGGCCACATTTTTTTGTAATAAAACAAAAAATAAAGCAGAGGACTCATGCGTGGCCCGTTCCTATTATTTAATTTCGGGTATGAGATACTTCTCTGACAACACTGGGATACTGTTTCACTATTTCGAGTGACAATTAGATTTTTTTTTTCAGAACAAATATAAGTTGATATATCCAGCTCCAAAAACCTCAATCATGGTCCACTTTAACCACAGAGTATTATTGAACGTTAATCTATTTTCGCCTAAAACTAAGGACAAGATCACGTGAAACAGTAGGGTGACACTTAATTTGCTTTTAAAAAAAATAAAATGAAAAATAAAAGAAGCAAAAACGGAAAGGACCCCCCAAAACTTGAATACCACTGCTTGCTTAACGAGGATGCCAACTGTCCCTCATCATCAGGGTCGATTCCTGAAGTTAGCGTTGTGTGTCTCTCGTCAAAATTGAGTATTTTCTACTATATTCTTTTGTTAATTATTGTGTGTCCCTGGTGGTCTTGACTACTTGTCCCTCAGATTAAAATTTCAAATTTTGGTATTCCTGGGTTCATACTGCTAACAATTATCGTTGCTGCTTCTGCAGAAGTATCCATAGACAACAGCCGCTGCTCGGGACTCTTGATAGACAGTTGATTTTCGTTTGCCGGCTGGGCCAGCTCTCTGTGCAAGCCGTTGTACATCGTTGGTAGCATAAGACTACTTTGCGCGCAAGACGCCGACTTATCGACGAAACTATTACTGAATGATGCCTGCGACATCAAAGTAAAAAACAAAAAACAAAAACAACAAAAAACAAACAAACAAACAAACAGAACAAAAATCACTTACCGCAATATAACGGACAAATGCATTGCACATGTTCAATATACTGAATACAAAAAGTCCGAGAAAACCCGCGAGATGTCCAAAATATGTACCCATCTTTGGTCCAACGTCTTTTCAATTCCTTCGACGTTCAGGAACACATTTCAGAGATTAATAAACACAGAAACATTTTCGTGCACTTTTTACTCTTGGCTTTTAACGACGTTATTGTTTGTCAAGCTGCACGTAACCGCTTTAAGGACACTCCTTGGGACTAATTTATGCCGGTGCATAAAATCAAAGAAAAATACATCGTTTCAATAGGCAAATGCAAAGAGGCGGATGAGTCAGCTAACTCTTTCACTGCCAACCGCGGCTAAAGTTAAACTACAAAAGGCAACTGCTCTCAATCATAACAAAGATGCTAGATTTACATTCTTTGTGAAAAAAACAATGTTCAACCAAGTACCAGCATGCCTATAGTCCCAAAGAATATAATGGTCCGGGTCAACAGCTTTCTTTACCTTGCCTTGGGCGCATTGCGTACAAAGTGCGCCGAGGAAAGCTGTTTGTTCAGTCCAAATTTTAGCACTGAAAGAGTTGTTGACTCTTTGTGTCCTCCGCACCGGCCACTCTCCAAGTCGATTTTTTGCGCAAAAGTTGGAATTTTGGAACATCAAAGAAGCTCCGATATCTCACATCCTATTAATTATTCTAATTACTTTATTATGCAACTTTTCAATTAAAAGAACTGTTCTTTTATTCATTGAATGTGTATTTACGATAGATCTGAGAAACGTCTTTGAATGGCAATAATATGTAGTGTTTTTTTTTATAGAATATATAATTTAATTTATAGAGATGGATTTTTAAACACTTGTGATGATGCACAATGGGAAACCTATCCTTTACCTTCATTTGAATAATAATTCATTTAAATCATTTAGTTCGTACAATTATAATGTTTTAGTACATTTCTGAGAGCCATTAATGCTAAAAACCATTGACAAAAAAAAATATATGATCGGTTCATACTTAATTGTAACACCGGATGTACAGTGCGCAGAGTAATAAGTTTTTTATATTTCTGCAGTAAGTGTTTGACTCGAACTACATAGTCACTTTCCTCGCGCGAACAAAATACCCCAACTCACAAGGCACACATCTAAGTTGACCCTTTTCCGAAAGAAAGCTTTCAGTAACACAAATTACTGTACTCAGTAACGTGCGTCGTACATTTACTTGCATAGGCCATTCCCTTACTTGAAAAAATACAGTTTACGACATAGAAAAAGACCTACATGTTAAGGATTTGACAGCTTACCCCCAGTGGCCAGGATGTCCAACCAAGATATTCAACTGCGTTATTCGCCATAATAAATGATCGGGTAAACTTCAGGAAATGAACATTTATATATATATATATATATATATATATATATATATATATATATATATATATATATATATATATATATATATATATATATAATCAGTAAATTCCGCGAAATGTGTTTTGATATTTCCAGGCAAAAAATTGACGTTATGCCCGCAGCCGGGAATAAGGAAGAGAACTGTACTTTTATCTTTTTTCTAAATATATGTACCGCAACCAAGTACAAGAGTGTATGAGTACAACGCATCATCCCTGTTACATACTGTGAACAGCTGTGGAAAAAAGAATGTAACAGAATCTGTAATTACGAACACCTCCGTAACGAGAGCATTTCTATATTGAGATCACCAATTTACAATCCCGTTTTTTGTTTGTTCATTGAATAATATCCGCTACTAAAACTATAATCTTACTAGGCTGACATTTTTGCGAGTCCCTTAGGTTTACTTAAAAGGAGATTCCCCTGTAGCATATTTCCCTTACGTTTGTCAGAACTTGTGCAGCTTGTATGCATACGAGAGCAAGTATTACCATTTTGTGTCTAAAGGCCAAGATCCCATATTACGCTCCTTTTATGTAGGTGTAAAATATTGTTTCATCTCATATCTTTATTTATGTTCACCATTTGGTATTTGCCCTCACGGAAAAGATTTATTATGTTTTTAATCCAACTCGGGGTAGGTGGAAGTGAAAACATTTGCTGCGCTTGAAATGACTGCCATGTCTAAGATATTTAAATAAGATAGTCTTAACAGAAGAGTTAAACGTTAAAATTGTAAAAACTCTACAATACATAGCTTTGCCATTTTTGAAATATCTCTATGCCACTTGGTAGAGTGAGAGCATAGCTTTCATCGGCGCGCTTTGGGCGCATTGCACATTGCGCCCAAAGCGCGCCGAGAAAAGCTGTTGACCTGAACTATTATATTCTATGTAACTGGAGGCATGCTGGTACTTAAATGAAAGGTCTTTTTACAAAAGAACATGAATCTGGCACCCTTATTATAGAGCTGTAATTAATTTATTGGTTGAAAACTACTCCTTTACGGCGGGGACAGCAACGTTCGGGGTTATCCGTGGTGCATCAGATTGAAATGTTCAGTATTCATAAAAGCATTACAACCATACATGTATTATATATATATATATTTATATATATATATATATGATAAAACTAAACAGCTCAGCGATGCATGAAAAGATGGTAAAATGGTTGTCGGTCTACCCTGGTGGGTTCTCGAGGAATTCTCGCCTAAACTTCCACGCTTTCGTTACAAACTCTTTGAAATATGGTCAAACAGGTATCCTGCAACAATACTATGGTCATAAGCACCTTCTCCAAGAAAGGCACAGGAACTAAAGAACTTTTAACGCTAAACAACTACCTCATCATCAACTGTTAGCAAATTCTCAAGTACTGTGAAACATTGCGCATGGATGGTGTATTTCCATCATATATGTCATATGTGCATTTGGACGCACCGTGAAGTGCCCCGGTTCACGGTGCCCCCGATGTAAAGGGGTAGTTTTCCCAAATAAAATTATTATTATTATCAATTATTATGGCAAGAAAGTTGGACAGAGGAGCATTTAATAAGACAACTTCCCAATAGCACCATTACGAAGTGAATCATAAATACGCCATCGTAAGTATTCGAAATAATCATTAAAAATTAGGGATTGGCAGCATCACCCCCTAGTGAACAACTTTATTTGATGCTTCTGCAATGTGTATTTCCATCAAATTTCAACACAATCCGAGACACAGTTTTGGAGAAGTAAGAAAAAAAAGCTAAAACACACACACACACACACACACACACACACACACACACACACACACACACACACACACACACACAAATATCATTTAAAAACAGGAAAATATCGTGGCGCCACCTGTTGAACAAATTGGGGTCTCTAGAATTATCCCTATAAAACCTGGAAGAAATTGGCCATGTGGTTTTGGAGAAGATTTTTTTCAGATTTTGCCCAAAGAAATAAAAAATATGGTAATAGAATAATCAGTGGAGCATAATTATTTCAAAAATTTGGGAGAGATCTACTCAAAGTACATTCCCACCAAGTTTGAAATGAATCTGGCCGACGTTTTTGGAGAAGTGAAAATGTGAATTGGGGACAACGGACGGATCTATGAAAGACAGATGCCTAACCACTACATAACCTCCATTGACTGACAAGTCAGTTGAGGTAAAAATCAATGAAGTGTGACGATTTGAACAAAGTTGTCAGAGATTCAACCAAGATACATCCCCACTAATTTTGCAGTGGCACTGGCTGACGGTTTGCTCCGAAGCAGACCCAAGCTCCATATTATGTCCACGAAACTATTAAAAAAATATACATATACATATATATATAGTGTCGTAGAAATGACACGGAACTTGATCTAGTTTGGAGGCAAGCTGACGGTTTTAGAAACAAAGTCGAAAATAATCTGAGTAACCCTTTTGGAGAATCTGAAAATAGCAGAAATACACAAAAGTTGTGAACAAAAAATAGAAAAATCGCAGCAGCAGCTGCTGAATATTTTTAAATTCGGGAGTTCCCTGAAGTTTTCCTAGGCAACTTCAAAGAAATTGGTCGAGCTGGATTTTGGAGAAGATTTGTACAGATTTGACCAAACAATGACTCTTTGAGATTGAGCATTAAGAAAGGAAATCTTTGGAGCATCGTGATCATTTGAACAAACAGCGTAGAAACCCACCCAAAGACCACAACGTTTAAAGAGCACACAGACAGCAGTTTTGAGGTAGTCGAAAGAATGCGGAATTGCTGACGAACGGGCGACATTAGGACAACGACGGACGGATGACCATAAGATAAGCTCAGCTGACAGACATGTCAGTTGAGCTCAAAATGAGGCTGCAATTTTCTACGGCATTGCCAAATGTCAATTGCGGCTGGGGAGGGCAAGATGACTGTACTATATATGACTAAACTAACACAGTTTATATGTGTGCACATTTATATATTTCAATTAATGCACTTCAATTCTTCAAGTTTTGAATCTATTGAAAACTATTCCTAGATTGTGATGCAATTCGACTGCACCAGTATGTATTCAAATTTAAGATTTAATGCAAAATTTATAAAATAAAATCTTAAGTGTACCTTATTATACTTGTTTCTTTTTGTCCAGAACCACTTCCTAGTCGTCGTCACCGTATTCTGCAGTCCAAACTCTTTACTCTCCATAATAACCTTATGTAATTTTTGAAAATATTATCTTAGAAAGGTTGCAAACTTGTGACTGTAAATTTTTCAAGCACGTCATGGGAAGAAAATACTGGCGAGAGATTTTAATGTTTGGTAATTTGCTTGCAAACAAAACAGAAGAGTCAAAATGAACAATAAATACTGTTAATGTGCTCTATTTATCCACCATTTTGTGTATTTTTGAAAAACTTGAAAGGATTGAAACAGCTATATTTCCAAGAGAAAAAGCCTTAAGCTAATAAATATCTAGACCATGATTTCAATGAAATAAATAAATAGATTAATTAATTAATTAATTAATAATCTGCACAAATGCTATTATTCACGTGCATAACATGCAAGAATTCCAAGCCAATTACAATCAAATTACAATCAACAGGGATACTCCACGTGACCTTGTGTGTTCCTCGATCATAATGTTCCTAAACAGAAATGTTGCTTTCTAATTTCAATGGTAGTGTCTGAATATAACGAGGTATTACGCTTAAAATAGATCGCCTAGAATTTACGTTTCTTTCTTAAGCTACTAGAGATGGACATTCACCTACATGTAAAGATTTTGGCATTTTAAAGGTCAACAAAAGAATGTAAAAACATCTAAACTCGTCACCTTTTGAGTCAAGTTTTTGTATGAAGCAGCACTTTGACCACAAATTACAACATAGCATTGTTATGTAGAGATCACATGCTCAACCAAACTGTATCCTATTTTCATGGAAATATCGTTAATGTGTTTATCTATTTATTTATTTATTTATTTATTTATTTATTTATTTATTTATTTATTTATTTATATATTTATTTATTTATTTATTTATTTATTTATTTATTTATTTATTTATTTATTTATTTATTTATTTATTTATTTATTTTTTACTTCATCAGGAACTTATCTGTACAGGGAAATCAAGCGTGAAGCACAAGAACAACAGAACAAACCCTGGGAAATTGCCCGGATACGCTTTGACTCTTTCAGTGCCACCTGCGACTGTTAAAAGTTAACTACTTAAAACGAACTGCTCGGAATTATAATAAGGGTGCTAGATTCACGTTCCTTGTGAAATGATCTTTCGTTCGAATTGCAGCATCCCTACAATTACATAAAATGGAAGTCCAGGTCAACAGCTTTCCTCCTCATTGTTCGGGTACATTGCATCCAAAGGCACAGACATAACACACCGTGGAAAGCCGTTGACTGAGTCCAACATGTGGCACTGAAAGTCAACCCACACATTACTGCAATTCCCTCAACGATTTGCAGTTTGACTAAAACCACGGGGAAGTTACGTTCACGCGGGCATTTGTGTGTACGTGTCCCATTTTAAATTCTGATGAATTTAAATAAACAATTGCTTGTGCGACATCTTTAATCAAAAGACAACCTTTCAAGCTTTAAACTCAGCAGACTTATTAATCAGATGAAGTTACAGGATGATCATGTGTCCGTCTATTCATTTCAAAATTTTTGACTTCTTTAAAACCGTCTGCCAGATTCATTCCAAACTTGAACATGATGTACATTTGCTAAGTACATGTACGTTCAAATGGCCACGCTATGTTTACATTGGATATAGAATTGCCCACTCTGTCAGTGTGGTTCCTGCTAAGTCCAAAATACCGAAAGCTTACACAAGAATAGCGACATACAGATCTTACAAGGATTTTCATCTTGAAAACTATAGGCAAGATTTTGCAAGAATCCCTTTTTCATCCTCGGAAATCTTTGATGACACAGATGATATGCTTTGGGTTCAAGTGACTCTCATCAAAGATATTCCTGGTAAACATGCTCCGCTCAAATCCAATTAGATACGAGCCAAAGAACCTCTCTTTATGAATAAAACCCTAAAGAAGATATCCTTAATAAAAATCGCTTAATGCGACGTTTTAAGAGGATAAAGCCTCAAAAACCCCTGTCCTTATAAGTAGAACTTTGGAGAGATTTCGAATCCCGAGAAGACGATCTATCAAACAGTATTTCCATCAGAGACGCGAGGTAGGGCCCGAAAATACACATTTCTATAAAATAATTGAGCCCTTTCTATCTTCAAAATCAAAGACCTCCTCCTTATAAATGATGGAAGCAAGCTCCTGACGAACCCTAATAAGGTTGCTGACTCTATGAATTCTTTTTACTCTGCTATTGCCAACAATATAGGACTGATCATAACCTGCCCATTTTTCCCGGTCTGAGAATACTTCAGTTTATACTGAAGCATCCATTTGTTATTTTAAAAATCACCCAAGTATCCAGAATATTTTGGACAAATGTGAAAAGACTCAAAATTTTCACTTCAGGCACATTTCCCCTGAAGAAGTGCAGCCTGTTTAAAAAATCTTGTTCCGCAAAAAAGCGACAGATTATGATCAGATCCCGGAAAAGGCCTTGCCAAACGTGAGCGATTTACTCGCTCCTCAGTTCTGCAAATTGTTTAACAAATATATCGATACTTGTATTTTTCCGGAATCCGCTAAAGCTGCGGAAGTTATCTCTGTATATAAAAAGGAAAGTGCTTTGGGAAGGAAATTCTCAGCAGCTCATCTTAAGTCTAAGAGACGCTTCTCGAGATGCAGCTGGCGGATGGTTTTCTCCCAAAACTTTTTTTATCATACGTTTATCAATCCTCAGAATATGACACAACTAACAGCATGTGACACTCGGAGCGATTCCCTTGAGAATGGTCTTCTGCCTGGAGTTCTTCAACTAGATTTATCAAAGACTTTTGATTGCTTATGCACTCTTTGATCACCGCCAAATTACATGCACATGGTATATCCTACATAAATTTACTTACAAACTATTTGTCAAACAGGGAGTAAAAAGTCAAGTTCTTGAGGCCACTAGTTCCTGGAACGCCATTCTCAAGGGTGTCCCCCAGGGCTCCATCCTGGGACGGACAATCTTTAATATTTTCATGAATGACGTCATTCGTGCTATTCAGGATGGCGCCCATTTTAACGACGCTGATGAAAACACTATTCGAGTTAAATCCAAGACCAAAGTTAGTCTTGCAGAAAAGATTATATTTTAAATGGCGAGTCTCTAACATCTTGGTGCAAAGAAAATCAAAGGAGGAAAGTCCCTCCAAATTTCAGTGTAGGATTTCAAATGAGGACGGTTCCTCTTATGAACGCTCCAGCGATTATTGGACCTTTTCAATGAATTTCATAAAAGTCCCCCAAAACACTCGGCTAATTGCTTTGAATTTACAAATGAAGACTTCTTAGTACACCTGGATCTCGACTTGTTCAACAGGTGGCAATTTTGTTTTGTGTTTTTATCACAATGAGTCTGCTTTCGACTTCTCCGGAATGAAAGCAAAAAATTCTTCAAAAAGTGTTTGAATGTAATATCTATAGCTATGCTTAGTTTAATCAGGTCTGTCCATTTGGTAAGGATGTTTCTATTATTCTCGTAGTTTCATGACTTGGACTTTGGACTTTGGACTTTGGACTTTGAACTTAGATAGCAGCCACTGTATTGGCATACAGATAAGCACCAATGCCCTATACCTGGGTAATGGGGTTTCCCAGGTGCAGTTGCTATTGGGCATGCATAGTGACATACCTGTGGGATTTCTTCTGTTGTATTACTTTTTTACCTTGGGTGAACCTGAATCTTAGCATCAGGTCAATGACTGTAGAAATAAATCACTGATCTACTGGATTTAATACAAACTTGGAAAGGATGTTCTATAGTTGGGACTGAATTTAAGCGTGTTCAAGATGGACGGCCACGACCTGATTCCAAGGTCACAGAGCCATTTTGTATTTTGTTTCTGCAAAACTGTTCCCAAGGCTGAGCTGTAACCTTGTGTTCCAAACTAGTCAGAGCCAAAACAAGGAAGTTGTTCACAAGATGCTGTTCCTATCGATTACTTCTATATAGAGGTCAGTCGCAGTCTGATGCTAATTTACATTTTAGTATAGAGTAAACCAAAGCAGCTTGAACTTTATGGGGGGGTCAAAGGTCCAGGTCCAGGTCAAGGTCACACTGGTCAGTGTGTGACACACACTTATCCTATGAAGTGTCCACATGCCAAATTTGGTAGGTGCAAGTGTTACAGAAGAGAATATGGCCCACTCAAGCTAAAGCTTTCGGGGGGGGGGGGGGGGGGGGGGGGGGGGGGGGGGGCAAAGGTCATTGGTTTCAGTGGGTCAATCTAGGTGTGCCACATACTGGTCATATGAAGGTTCCACACACCAGCTTTGCTAAGCAGGAGTATTATGCGGTCGGACAGTCTCTTTCAAAAGAATGGACAGACCAATGGACATGGTGCTAACTTATAGTCCATGGTGGTGGGTGGGGGGAGGGCAGGAGGGAGGGGAGCATGACACATAAATTTTTCTGTCTGGAGTCACAGTGTGAATATCTTCCTGTTTTACTGGGCCTTGTTGGACCACTTCTAAATTGCTCTTTAATGCTTTTCCAGTCAAACTGTATGGTGACTGGTAATTTCAAGTCATCTGCTTCATCCATTTTATTGAATATTGGCCTCTCTGGAGATCTTTTGGATGGAATTATTAAGGAAAACCTAGCGTGACAACATGCCACTAGCCACCAGCTTTCTCTGGTGCACCCAGGGCCACTAATACAATACGTGCCTGGGGTCTGTTAAGGAAAGCTGTTGACTCAGTCTGACAATTTGAACTTTTAAGGGAAAAACACACAAGAGAACCGGCACCAGGAGGTTGTCAGCAATTTATTGCATTCAACACAAGAAATATCACAATTCACACAGACTTCTGTATCAAGACAGCAGCGTAGCACCTTATGGATAATAATATGGCTATACATCACATTATTTACACCACTTTGAATAGCGACATTGCAAGATGTCCCCCTCCCCTCTTCGATACAATTTATATGTACAAACAAATCTAAAGCTTTGACAACTGTGTTGAAGTCTGGATGTTCTATTGAACTCCTACATAGCCATCAAGATTCCATACCATGGTGGTCCTCATTATCTCAAATTTACGACAAGTATAAATCTGCTTTGGGGTAGTCCTCCTACCTGTCATCTATTATATAGCAAATGATATATAGTCATGATCATTCCTTTCATTAAGAAAATGGTCTACTGTTTATTGGATTCTCTTTTAGGCATTTTCATTTCTGTAATCTTTGTCATTTAATTCCTATAATTAAAAATGATTCTGCCCTAGGCTGGTTTCCTTTTGGGGTAATTTCTTAATATTTATAAGCAATTTTCTCTTGTAAATGCATGCACTCAATACATGACATCTGTTAAAACGAATGGAGAGGACATGTCTGTATCCCCCTCCCCCCTGTAAAGTTGTGAATTTCAGACTAACACCTTTTGATTTATAACAGTTGGAAAGACCTCAAGATCCCCTGGGCCAGGGTAAAAATAGTGACCCCTGGTGACCTTCAAAATAAGTCGAGGTCACTGAATGTGGACCTCAGCCAAGCTTCCAGTGAGATGCTTGTACCCTTCATTTCATGATTGTAGCAAAATTTATTCGAAAGTTATTGTGTCTGCAAGGGTGACAGACAGATGGACGTACACATGCACTTACACACAGACATGTGAAACCATGGTAATATACTGTAAATATACTTCAGATATATCACTCATACCAAGGGGAGCCATCCTTGAGACTGTATTGACTAGGCAAACATCACATGCATGCACATGTACATTGTAGGGCCTAAGAGCTTACCATACTCTGTACTTGCCAACGTTTTTATTTTTCACATCGCATAGAGAGAAAATTATTGTCTGTTTTTCTTACTGAGGGCAAATCCCATGAGCCATACTCGGTACAATTTGTTTTACATACCATGAACTACAACATTCAATATCTCTACCCATACCCACAAAATGAAACTGAATCAATTAATATCACATATTGGACAAATATGATCATTTTTACCTTTTTGCACAAGTTATTCAATGGTGAAAAATTTGCTTAACTGGTATAACATGCAAGTTATTTCCTGTACTGCATAAATAGGCAATTTATTTGCCCTGCTTTGTACTGAAGCAGTTCTCAGTCGTAATTCTTTGCATTCTTCCACTGTCAAAGTAAGCACAACAAAACGTCAGTCAATCAAACAAGCCAACACAGCTAACAATCATTAACCTTGGTACCTTTCCTCTCTTGTAACGACCGTAACTGCCCACACTTTCAGTCTGAAATTGCATCAGTTTTTGCCAAAACACTCTCATATATTATTGAAAGACAATTCTAAACAAACCTATTCTTGACAGACCATGTCTTAAGGCAACTTTGCTTGCGTTATTTTTTAACTCTTTCCTTGCCAATTTTGACAAAACTCCTGTGCTCTGAATTGACATAGCAATACCAGGTTCATATATCTTGTAAACTGACCTTTCATTCAAGTACCAGCATGCCTACAGTTACTTAACTCATCCCATACCAGTCCCTAATTTTTTAGTATATTTACCTACATTTAAGACGACAATTGCATATTTAAATTCTTCATGAAAGGCGCTTTCATTCAAGTACATGTACCAACATGCCTATAGTCTTCACTCAGTGGTTCTGGCACTGACCAAGGCCTGTGACCATAGTATGGAACGAGTTAATACATGTATCGAAACAAAGACCATAACATAGGACCCAGGTCAACAGCTTTCCTCAGCACACCTCGGCATGTAGCGCATGAGGCATGCCCAGGACAGCTATTGATTCAGTCATAACTTGGCACTGAAAGAATTTATAAAGGGATGCTGAGAAAACCCGCTTCTGCAACCTTGCGATGGCTTACCACACAGGTTTCTTGTATTTTTATTAAAAATTATCCAAAAAAAAAAAAAAATGTAAAAGTATAGTCAACGAAATGTCAGGGCATTGCAGACCCAAGATTTGAAATCTTCCCACCTTTGCTGCATCAGAATTGAGAGCTGGCCAAACTGATTTAACCTGAATGGAAATTCAAGCAAGTTTTCATCTTGTACATTCTGTATAGTCCACGCACAACTTGGTAACAGCAGATTATGACAGGTCTTTTTGATCATGTGACTGTCTACTTACAGACATATACAGATTGTACATGGTACAAGAGATATTTGGGGGTTAAAATATCTATGCATGTACATGCCAGACACGCATGTTGTTGGTTTTTAATAAAGTTATAAAAATGTCACTGTAACATATTGTATCTCAGGCATGTGAAAGAAATACTTTGTCCTATTTACATTTGGTTATAATTTACAATTTTAAATTGTTTTTCAATGAACCCTTTCCCCATTCAACCGGCCAAAACCGGCTGGTGGTCAAATGTCATCTGCTTTAGT
This sequence comes from Hermodice carunculata, assembly GCA_964020975.1. NCBI lineage: Eukaryota > Metazoa > Annelida > Polychaeta > Eunicida > Amphinomidae > Hermodice > Hermodice carunculata. The sequence goes on along the minus strand of OZ026623.1, from coordinate 60,141,125 downwards.
GTTTTTGACTAATTTCAACAGTAAGGAAAAACAATTTGACTGAGAATTATAGATGGGACCTATCAAGATCACATGCCCCTGGTCAAAAGCTTTCCTTGGTATGGGTCGGGCACTAACCGCCCGACCCATACCAAAGAAAGTTGTTGACTCAGTCTTAATTCCAGGGGGAAAAGAGTTAAGTCCTATTTACAATGATAAATATTTCTGTACAATTTGTACATCTTGAATACAACAGCAGTTGTATTATTTATACTTCGGTTACAGAGCGTTGTCATACGTGTACCTCGATGATGACACTCCTTTGTAAATAATTACACTATTTACAATCATGAATATGGTAGAATGAGCATAAATTTATGACCTTGTAAAATGACAAAAGATAAATAATGGTACAAGTTCCACCATGATTTCCCTAAAATACTTAGTTAGCAATCGAGGCATTTCTAATTCAGTGGAAAATCAGGCGACAGTTGCTGTTATTTTCCTCTCCAACTATCAGTAGACACAGCATATCTTGGACAACTTCCATTCAGAAATTACATTGCCATATCACGTAACACCTGTGATTAACACTACACATATAAGCTAATGTCCACTGGTTACACACACAGTCATGACTTTCCCTCCCCATAGCAAGGAGGTTCGTGTAGCCTCCTTGTTCATAGTGATTATTTCAGGCCGTTCCGTCGTTTAAAGCATGCTACAAGAATGAAGTAATGACCTAAGTTTCCCTTGATCGTAAATGCACTTTCAATTATTGTTGTCAGTATATGTATTTACATAAAATAAGGTAAATATAATATTAAGTCAACTCTGTGGTACTTACAAACATAGACATCACATCAATGAATAAATGTAGCTGATCCAGCAGTCAATAAATGAAGCATTGTCATGTCAGTAGTCAATCAATCAATGTAGCACTGCCACATCAGTTAATAAGTGTAACATTGTCAAAATCGGTCAATAAATGTAACATTATCACATCAGTCATTCTGGCATTGCCCCATCAATTGATAATTCTAGCAGTCACATCAGTCAATAAATGTAGCATTATCACGTTAATTGATCAATGTTGCATTTGCATACCAATTAGAAAATGTTGCAGTCCTATCAACTAAAAACATCTATTTATGCATGTAGCACTACTGCATCAATTAATAAATGTAGCAAAGTCACATAAATCGGTGCCGTAGCACTTTCACATCGATTAATAAAATGTAGAAAATGTACCACTCACATCAATTGATAAATATTGTATAAAGAATGTTACATGGCTGAAAGTGAGCCATTATTTTTCTTTCACTCGGGATCATTGTTGGAGGGGAAAATCACTTGTGACCTGCGGTTATGAGTGATTTTCCACACCAACAACGATCCCGAGTGAGAGAAAAATAGTAACTCATTCTCCAGCCCTGTACGATTTTGTTTATTCTATGTTTAGTTGGGTATTCATCACAAAAAAGATTACCTAGGCCTATACTTTCAACTCCGACCTGGTGTGCCGTGTTTGGTTACATTCCCCACAGTTATAATCCACTTCACCCGTGAGATATAATCCAACATTGCTCGCACACATTTGATTTTGTCTAAATGTCAATGCATCACATCAATGATGCAGGCACGTCGCAATTAACATGTAACAACGTTTAGGTCATGTGATCTACAGTGAGTTACTAGTTTTGAATTTCAGTCTAGAAAATGATAATTCACTCTCAAAAATAGAATAAATGAAGATCGTCTGCATCAATTAATACATGCAACAATGTCATATAAATCCATGATGTAATCATGTCACATGATTCAATAATGTAGCACTATTATTGTTTCAATTTGTCGCTCCTTCTGTCTGCACCACATGATAATGTTTGAAAAATGAAAGTCATGGGTATTTTTTCCAACTTTCAACGTCAATATCATATACTGTAAGAGTCAACTTAGCACGTACTCCAGTTCACTTTTAGGATAGGAACCAAACCCAGCACGGCTGGTACTTTTGTATTGTATACGCATATGTAAAGTTGTTTTCTTGCCTTTTTTTTATCGCAAAGAGCAACAATCGGTAAGTAGCTACATCAGTAATATGGAGATTTTACTGTGACAGTGGTGTAAGTCTTGACCTGCCATCCTTATTCAGTTCAGTAGCAGACTCACATTCCTGTGACACAGATTTGCCCATCAGATAACCTTCCTTGTGCGTGGCTCCCAGCACCTCATTGTGGTCCATTGGGGGCAGCCGGACAGCATAATGTGGCACTCCCCAGGCTGGCGGGGTGTGCGACATGGGGGGTGGCCTGACACGTCGGCCAGGGCGTACCCCCCATGGTGACCGTCATTCGCAAGTGCTGTGACGTACTCCGGCCCGAGTTTCCCGCAGTAGTGCCTTGCTGGCTACTCTGTTGGCCTGCAACAAAAGACACAGCATTAACCCCGAGGGACATCATACTATAATGCATCAGCATGACACCTTTCCCCATCAACTATTTCAGTACCAACTATGACTAAAGTCGATCTGCTTAACATGAACTGCTCTGAATTAGAATAAGGGCAGTGTTTCCGTTAGGAATTTTTTCAGGGGGTCACAAGCAGGGAAATTCAGAGGAGGACGCTAGATCTTTGCCAATTTTACATGTAAATAAACAAGACTTGTGACCCTTTGGAATTTTCCCAGAGGGTATTTGAGGTTTTGAAGGGTAATACAACCCAATTTGTGGGTTACCGTAAACACTGAAGGGTGCTACATTCATGTTTGCTGCTATAGAGACCTTTCATTTAAGTGCCAGCATGCCTGAAGTTACATAAAATGTAAAATTCCCGGTCAACAGCTTTCCTTGGTGCAATGCGTGCAAAGCATGCTGAACAAATCTCTTGACTCAGTCCAAAGTGTGGCACTGAAAGAGTTAAAAAATTACCAGAAAGCAACTCGGTGATGCAAATTCTGTGCTTCTCATCTTCATTTAATTTTCCATTTTTTCCCTATCTGGAATATTATATTGTGACTTTACAAGTTTCTTCAGTATATTCTGGGCCCACTGTATCCAGACTGCACTGTGTAAATCTGTTTCACCAGCACCATTAAGTTTTATATTGTTCAGCTGCCTAAACATCATACCCTACACAGACCATTCTAGCTTATGCCAACCAATCCACTGTAACCATACTAAGTGACAATGATGCGTCACCAATCATGGCTCAATGTCAAGTCACCTGACTGTGACAATTTAGGCACACATAAAACCATTCCCGGCTCAAACTCCCTGAACAGTCGAAAAGTGAAAATGTCGTCAGCCTCAATATTTCCACCAATTTTTTTTTCACAGAAAAATGTTGATCTACATGTATGTGAACTATGAAGATGGCATACCCCAGGTCAAGAGTTTTTCTCGGTATGGGTCACACTTAGCACCAAACCTGCAGAGGTTTAAACCCTTGCTTCAGTCTTATGGTAGCCTAGAAAGCGCAGAGTTGTATTTGAAAGATAATGACACAAGCTCTGAAAATATTTGCTGTTCATTGTTGCAGCTGGATGTTTCAAATTGAAAGTGCTGAACATGATCCAAGGCACAGCTAATTCATATACATGTACACTGAAACCTGATCATACATGTACAGTAAAAACTCTTTATAATGACACCATCTGTTCCCTAAGGGATGGTTCAACATTTTCATCATTTTTGAATTAGTACTTACAGTACGCAAGGGGGGAGGGGGTTAAATGGGTCTGTACACTTTCACAGGATATGGAAAATGATGGTCAATTTTTGGCCTGTTTTGTGCAATTTTGTTTGATTTGGGGGGAAAATCATCATTTTTAAAGTACTAATTTGGGGGGAAGGAGGGGGGTCATGAAATTTAGTACCCTAAGTGCTAATTCAAAAATGATGATAATGTTGAACCATCCCTAAGAAATGTGTCTGATAACTGAATATATTAGATAAACGGGTCAAATGACAAAGAAAATAAATTTGTTATTGACCCTGTTGGAGTGCCGTTATAATGAGGTTTCACTGTAACAAGAGAACCTGACCTAGTCACTCTGCGACTCAAATTTTGTGGGACTTGAAGTCCGCTTCTTTTGCCATTTGACTTATTTGTCTGATATACTAAGATATCTCGCAAGTTTCAGGGAACAGATGCAGTCATTATAAGTGGGTTTCCTTGTATATGCAGAACAAAAGTAGGTACTGTCACAGCAATAGTTCAAATTTAATAAATTTCTTCATGTATTGCATGTGTTTTTCATTTTTTGATCCCTAATTTTTCAGCATGTAGGCAATTACAACACATTTCATAAATTTAGACAATTTTTAAAGCATCATGGTTTATGAATTTACGGATCATTCTAAAACACTACATTCTCAGTTCTAAGTGATCCCAAGGTCAATCCACTCACTTAAATGCAAAAACACTGCTTGTCACGAGGGATCACCTGATAACTCCTGCTACGCTAATTAATGATTGAGATGCCAGGTGATTCTTCATGCACAGCAGTGCCCTCTAGTGAGTGTTTAGTGTTCACGGCTTATCCCATTGACAAATGGCTAACCTGTATGAGTGGATGTGTGCCACGCAACTGATGAAGCAACACATCAGTGCAGTCTCGGCTGGGAGCACGTGATCGAGGTGAAAACAGCCTGTGATTTGTCTCCTGAGAGTCCTGGACGGCAGGCTGAAAGAGCAACAACAAACCGTAAAACAATGGAGACTGAAACTCACTTCACATTGTAACACTGTAACAATGACGGCTCAACCTATGTTTCTTGCTGTGTTTTATAATCTGGAGGCAAAATAACATGCATTATTGCAACCCTTTTATAGTCAACATATTATGATAATGTTTGAATGATTGAACTCTCACATAATGATAGCCAGGAATAAATCCTACCACATTAAGGCCATAAAATGATGGAGCTATATAAATATGTACCATCATGAATTTATGGCCCAATGGAGTATTATCATCCAGTAGTCTGTCCATTAAGAGACCACCCAAGGTACATTCATGGGTGTTCACACCCAAATGTCTTACATTCGGGAGATCCAGGTAACAGGTGCATGAAAACAACAAAAATGGGCCTTTTTCCCTCAAAATAACCTAATTTAACAACTTTTGGTGCCTCCCAATTGGGAGACACCAACCAAAATTGGAACAGTTGACAAATGTGTACATCTAAAAGACTCACACACATGTATATGTGTTGATCATAAAGCAGGTGGTCTTTCAGTGCAGGTCAAAAACTAGACATACCTTCAACACAGGCATTGACTGAAGGTCTGCCATTTGCTCAAATTAGGTCATAGTGACACCCAAATCTAATCAGATCATCTTGGCATGCTAATAAGCAAACTGCCAAATTTGAGCAAAATACATTGGAGCATTCTGGAGATATTGCGGTAACGAGCCCTAACAAGCATGTTATTAGGCTGCCATTTGCTCAAATTAGGTCATGGTGACACCAAAATCTAATCAATTAATCTTGCTAGGTAAAGTAAGTATATTGCCTATATTGCCCAATTTCAGCAAAATACATGGAGGCATTCTATAGATATTGCGGTGATGAGAATGTGCACATCCGGACGGATATCTGTACTGACAGACAATCCCAAAACAGAAAGGGTCCCCCCTATGGAGCGGGCCCTTAACCCCCCCCCCCCCCAAAAAAAAAGGAACCAGGTGACAAGATTATATTAAAGATTTAACAGAGTCTCAAAAAGCCAGTGACTCTCATTGGAGTTGTGTCTCAAGAGAGGGCCGACTATATGCACATCTATCAGCCCTGTTGTTTAAAATAGCTATCACTAAATATGTTACCTGAATAGGCCTATCATAAAAATGAAAATGTCCTGTTCACCCATGGGCATAAAAATGAAAGTGAAAGTTGATATGCTTTTCCTAGCATTCTCAAGGTCCATGACCACTCAATGATGATAATATCCCATCCATGGACCAAAGCTACACATCCACAGTGTTATGTGTATTTCCATGGCCTACTTTATTTAGATGCAATATAGATAATTATTTCCCTTTTGTGCTCTGCAGTGGACAGTCTGATCATCTGCGAAAAATTTGTCTATTACTTCAGCTCGTCCTAATGCTGATCTTCATGTACTAACCAGAGCCATGTTTGAGTGTCTAACATACCTGGAATAGACTGGGCACGGTGGATTTTAAACGGGGTGTTAAAGTCTTCGCTGCATCTGCGCTGACTGCCTGTCGCTGGGAGCCGGAAATTGCCAGATTGCTTGGTGGCCTGACTGGACCAGACAGGTTTGCCGGGCCGATGGTGAGTCTTAGAGTCCCGCATCCTGGGGGTGGATTGTTTTGTGGCTTGGAAGCTGGAGCCGAAACTGTCTGACCCCAGCTGCTGGGAGTTGTCACTGAATTGGCTACAGGTCTCTTCTCGGAGCCAACGGGCCTGCAGATTAAAGCAATTACATGTATTTCTTGTGGAGGAATCCCATTTCGCCCCATTGGTGAAAATCCTTGGCTATTTAGGTAAGACAGACCCTGCTCACTGCCCTTATTTTCCTGGGATGGTAGATTTGAATGCTTAACTTTACACTGTGCAAGTCACATGTTATACCACATTAAATTAGCAGCACAGTATCAGCAAGTTTGAAAGTGCATATTCCCACTTTATCAAGAATTTCCCAGATTAAAATGCACATCATGTGCTGGACTGTTATTTTAACAAATGTAGAAAGCTCTCATGATAATGTACTTGGTCAGCACAATTTTATTATGCAAAGTTTTAGGGCCTACATGTATTTAACCCTTTCCCTCTAATAATCAGCCAAAATGAGCTGGGTATCAAATGTCTTTCACTTCAACGTGTTTGGTTGCTTTCAATGTTCAGCATTATCAAAGAATTTGAATGCGAATTGGGATCTAAGAGTCATCAAGATGACATGCCTTGGGTCAACAGATTTCTGTAGAGTAACTAGCTCACACCAAAGAAAGCTGTTGATTTGGTTGTAAATTTTTAATTTAGGGGGAAGAGTTAAACAGATAACATTTCTGACTGGGTTAAAATGGTTATTAGTGAATAAATGTCATTTGTACTGAACAGTTTCATATAAACAGAAAAGTACAAAATATTTCAATAAGAACTGGAAGAATGTACCAGCTCTGAAATAATAATAAACTTTTCACTTATAAAGTGCATTCCCCAAGTTGACTAATATTAGGAGTGACGATGCAGGCACATCTATCCCCCACCGCACCCCCACCACCCCAACCAATACCCCTTGAGAATATATATCTATGCCTAAATGCTACCATATCTCAATCTGTGCAGTGTAATACTTCTGTAACTTGCATGAGAGCGTGGCAGTGAAAGTGAAAGTGAAAACGAGAGCAGAAGCGTATGTCTGGATTCAGCAGGAAAGAAGTGACAGTAACATTGGTGCTGCATGACGACAGAGAGTCTGCCTCCCCTTGAATCTCATTTAACCCTTTCTATGTGTATAGTGAAATGTTCATGACCTATATATTTAATACTGTCGGCTTTAAAAATTATTATTTAACAATTTTGCATTTTTTGACCGTTTAATTGTAGTTTCAGTTTCACAATTTTGGTCATAGTTTACATTTCCACAGATTGTACCATCCATGAAACTAAGTGAACTTACAGTGTTTGTTCATGTATTCAGTTGAATAAAAGTGAAAATATGAAACTTTCAAAGTCCAATTATTCTGCCAATGAAAATGCTTGTGTATGAAACTAGAGGCACTTCAGTGCAAAGCATAGGTGGCTGGTGAATCAAATGGCAGGCTGACAGATTTAGTCAAGTGAAATATAAAAAAATAGTCAAAGCCAGTGACAAAATAATGATTAACATACTTTAGTCATAACCTGACATGTTTTGTTGTGAATAAAATCATCACCCCTACTTTACCAGTGGTTAAATATGCATGCAGTCATTCATGGAAACATGAGAAAATAAGGTGTACCATGCTTCTTGTGTCTTATCCCTAAATGAATCATTATGGAAAAAATTTCTTCGATGTATTTATACATGTACAGCACTAAGTCAGCCACCTGTGACTGTCATGTCAACAGTAAAATTAAAGCTCATCATCCCAGTCAACATTTGGACAACATATTTTAGCCTCCAAAACCATCAAGCACAACAATTAAGAAGCCCCTTTTGCCATGCGAAAAAAAAAAAAAAGTTTTAGTAGGCAGATGTAATTACTTAGTTTACCATATGATATCCAATTGAATAGTGCACATGGACATGTATGTGTTACTGGCTTAAAGCACCCCCTCAAGAAAAAAAATAGTATTGTTCAATGTTTTTATGAAGTTCCTCCCTGGTTTTAGTCGTTATCCTTGACTATTTAACACAGGCCTCTTTAAGACAATACTTAATTCTTCTTTTTTTTTTTTTATCCAAGGGAGTGAAAGAGTTATTTTTGGCAAGCACCTGTGCACTGATTTTTCTTTCATTTTTACACAAAAGAGGAGGACAAAGTAATAGACCAAAGTATATGACCTAGAATATCGGTTTTACTTTACATATGTATGTCTAACCATGACTAAGAACCAAACAGGTGTACAATAAGAGGATAAATATGGATACATGCCATGCACCTTGTCCATATACATGTAAATGTACAGGCATAACAAAATTTTAATTTCCCTTACCAAGGTGCTACAGCGGTTCTTTTTCTCTCACAAAATTCTGCATTATCATTTATATTCTTAAACATTTCATTTCTATGGCAGTTTCAGCATATATTTTTAACATCTCATCCCAAAAGTACTTCAAAGGCTAAGCAAATTAAGAGTGTACACAAAACCTCTCAGTGCTCTATTCCTTTTTGTTTATTTATGCTGATTAATCAGATAAAGTGAGTCATTTTTCTGAGTTGGGGCCCTTTGGTTCCTGTATGGCACACACATCTTCTGCAAAATACATGTATGTAAACTAAATGTGGTACAAAAATGCACCAGACTTTGTAATTAAATGTAGTGCATTATGCTAAACTTTGCAGTAATTTATACTGTGATTATCACATGTATGATCTACACTTAATAGGGTTTCCCCAAAAACCCTTTTGCTTTATAATTCTAGGCCTGTATCATAAAATTTATGGCTTTAAAATTGATGTTGATATTGTACTAAGCAGGTAGCTTGTTGCAAAATTTTAGTTTTATGCTATTGTTAACAATTCCCCTACCCGGTCAAATTTTGAGGTGAAAACCCAGAATTAATCTACATAATAAAGAATGTACATGTACTAGTCAATATACTTGTGTACAAGGTGAGGCCATAGCTATAAAGCAAAGCAACGGTGCTATAGAGCATCACAGAGTTGTCTTACTTGAGGTTGTCTGTTGTACACCAACCACGCTCCTCTAGGTCTGTGTACCAACATATTACAAACCCATGTGAGACACATTATTTGTCACTCAACAAAACATATTAACCCTTTAAGTGCTAATCACTGCTATAGTCATTTTTTCATTATGGTTCATCATATAATGGTTTAAAGATTCAACTTCCTCATGAAGAGACCTTTCACTCAAATACCAGCAAGCCTAGTCTAAAGCAAAAAGTAGTCTTAGTCCACATCTTTCCTTGGAGCACTTTGCGCACAATGCACGCAAAGTGTGCTGAGGAAAGCTGTTGACTCAATCTTAAATCAGCGCTTTATGGGTTACGTTTGCCTACAACTCCTGGCCAATGAAAGTCAAAGCTTCATCCTCGCGATAACCTTTAATCACCTCCACCCCACCCCCCAGACAATGGGATAAACCTAGACCTCTTTGTGTCTCCAGATGGCATCAATAGTCCCAAGCAATCACACGCAAATGCTTCTTGCCGTTTTTGAACAGTCAGAAAAAGTCATGGCCATCCCTTCTGACCAGCCACGTCCTTTGGCAACACAAAGTTGTCAAGGTCCATCCCATTCACATTTGCTGATTATAATATATACGGCTTGGTTATGAATTACAAAATTATTAAATTAAAATTTACTGCTAGTTCTACAGAAATCATCCACATGACCCAATCATTAAAATTTTTCAAATAACTTTTTCACAAATCATTCTCATCAAGTGTTATTTCTGGAAATGTTTCCTCACTGTGATGTATGATTTTCAACTGCATTTACATTTATTCAAGTATTTTGATAGGACAGTTAAAGATTTATTGCATTTTATTGTGATTCACATGTTTAGTCAACTTCATAAAGATTGGTTAAAAATTGTGAAAAACAAAATAAAAAAACAAAAGAACCATGTATATGTATAATGCTCAAGTTAACCAAATGTCATGCAGGCAAAAATGTTATTTTACTTACTGTTGTGCTCATAGAACAAATGTGCATAGTTTGCTTCATAAATCTTAAATCAACATGGTGCAGATTCAGGAATAATTCATGTTGTTGATTTGACAAGGTTTATTTTTTCTTTCAATTCAGTACCGTGTTCTCTAAAACGCTGATTAGCTTTTCCTGTGTACTGGTCAATTTTACGAATCCTGACTTTCTTGCAAAAAATGCGATCTAGACTTTACAGTTGTAATATGGGCTTTCATGAGAGCTATTTTGTAAATGACTGAGCTCATTCCCTTCCATCGTGCATGATCACTAGCCAGCTTCGTCTGAAGTACATTTCCAATACAGTACACAGAAGTACATGACTGTTCCAGTTCAAGTTAATTCCAGTCACGTGACTCCACAGACTTTGCTATTTAGTCCATTCATCACTGTAACAGCCACACACATGAAAAAATTAACTGGGACGGGACATACAAATGCATAGATGTTTACATTCTGAGTGGTTTGTTTACAAATATCTTGAAAGACTGCCATGTGCAAACTTTCCTCAAAAATGGCCATACATACATAAGAATACATGGTCCAGTAACTGAATTCTCGCAGGCAAATAACATTGGATCATCCCCAGATTTATGTAACCAATTTTGACCCTACCTTCATCCAATCTTAGTCCAACATCGTTTGCCTGTTATCAAAGATGTTACCGGCTCTGACAGAGGAGATCTCCAATACATAGAGCCATTAACATTTAGACAACTGTCGCATTATGGGACCTAAATGTTCTCCACAGTCCCATCAGCCTTTGTTCTTCAATTAATTTTGTCCATGAGATTTGGCTGCCGGTGTTGTAAAAGTTGATAAAGTTTTTTGGGGGGACTCGCAGATCCATGCCAAACATGTGAAACAGAATTATGTTCCTACCGGATTGCATTGGTCAGTGGCTCCAGCTGGTGGTGTGAAGTGGAAACATTCTGGTATGGACTGTGTAATGCAGTAACTGCTGGGCGCTGGGCCACTTCCTCAAGGTCATCGGACTCGTACTCGGACATGCTACAAACAGCACGCAAACCCACATCATACATCATTTACGACATATTTAAATGTCTTTTGATATGCATGATGGTACAGGTACATGCAACGCAATATAAAATATTTGTAATTCTCTAGTATATCGTGATGCATTCCTACAAAATTACATTTGCCACTGCAAATACATGTGTATGTGAAATACATCTTCTGGAAGTGTTATGCATATACACATCTAACTTTATATTCGTTCACAAACATAAAAATGTAAAAATATATTGCAAATATATTTTAATGACCATAACAGAGTTTATTACCTTTTTACTGAAGCTTAATTCACTCACTGCATTAAATTTTTGGCATACCAGCACAGTTTAGTTCCATTTGCATTTTGAACCCAGAGAAAAACTGATAGAACCTCTTCCTTACAGACAATTTTCAATTTCTATTCCTGGATTTCATGCAGTTGCAATTTATTAATATTGCCAGACTTAGTACATTACTTACATGCTTTGTAACTTCGGCTGCTGGGTGACAAAATATGAGTCGATTGTAAAATAAAATGATGCTGGTCCTTATTCATAATCATAGGGAGAAGACTAAAATTTGATGCATAATTTCACTCATATTACAACAGTCAGTATGAAGGAAGTCCACTACTTTTTTATTACGTTTAACTGTGTTTTGTCACAATCCATCATTTCATGCTCATGTATTAATGTTCTCGAGTCCCTACCTATTCAATGCATGAAAGTTCAATTTGCTAACAAACTGTGATAGCAACAATTGCGAGGACAAACCCTGTGAAGTTCAATCTACCACCCTACCATGGATTCCTTTCTATTTTAGAATTCATTTTTAAATGTCCAATTTTTAATATAAGTGTTTTCAAAACGGGAATTATAAACAAAAGTAATTAATTTCACTTTGACTTAGGCATTTTTTCCATAAAGCACTGTCATGCTTTATGACAAGTGCCTGTCAAGACCAGAATACCTAATCCTTTTATCACAATCCAAATTACAAGAAATTCATTCTGTAATAACTCATTTTTGTTTTGACTTGAACCTTTGTATGCTCAATAATCTAAATTATAAGTAACTCAATTACTGTGAAATTATACATGTATATTATGGGAAAATTTCCAGTACAGTGTATATGACATGACTGTGCCGATAAATATTTAGATCAATGTTGAAACAATGCACAAGGGAAACTAAAATTTCATTCTTCCTGTAACTACATGAACTATGTGGCATCATTTCTCAGCTAAGGACCAGTATCCATCAGTTCGTATGTATCTCCAAAAGGTCTGCTGTACATTGTAATCAGCTGCAATGTTTTACATGTATATCGCTGACTAACCTGCCGATGCCATTTTATACATTTGGCATGATATTTTTAACTCTTTCAATGCCAACTGCGACTAAAGTCAAACTAGTTAACTCTTTTAGTGCCAATCACGACTATAAGTCGATCTACTTAAGTCAGGCTAGTCTGAATTATCATTAGGATCCTATATTCGTATTCTTCTTAAACGGACCTCTCAATCAAGTACCAGTATGCCTAGGGTTCCAGAGAGAATATTCCAGGTCAACATCTTTTCTTGGTGTGCATTGGACACAATGTGCCCAATGTGCAACGAGAAAAACTGTTGACTCAGTCCAAAATTTGGCACTGAAAGAGTTAATATGAATTAAGTGCTGTCACTTATAATTAGGGTGCTAGATTCATATTCCTTATAAAAAGACCTTTCAATCAAGTACCAGTAAGCCTATAGTTCCAGAGAATATAATGGTCTGGGTGAATAGCTTTTTTGGGGCATGCTTTGGGTGCAATGAAGGAAAGCTGTCGACTGAGTCCCGGAATAGGCACCAAAAGAGTTCAGCCCCAGGTGCTCAGAAACTTATCAAAGTGAAGCAAGTCTCCATTTTATCTGCCAACAGGTACAGCAAGAATTATACTACAGCTAACTGAACACACAAGTGATGGTAAAATTGAGAATAATTGGCATGATTTCACCCCTTTGGGAGGGGGGTGAGGAAGGGGAAATTAAAGGGGTTAATATGGAAAATACAACTAAAAAAAATAAACAGTATGCACAAGATTCAGCAAATGCAAGACTTTAAACTGAGGCTGGCACAGATGTACATTTTATTATTGTTGTTGTTTTTATTTTTATTATTATTACTACTACTACTACTACTACTACTACTACTACTACTACTACTACTACTACTACTACTACTACTACTACTACTACTACTACTACTATTATTATTACGAAGCTTGCCTGTTTTCTGCTCGTTCATGATGCCCTGTGTATGGCACATTGGCTTGGTGAACTGTTGGACCCAACTCATTCTGATTGCCTGGCTCTGAAATGACATCATAAACCATTTATTCTGATTGGCTAGCTCTGGCTGCATCTAGAATGAAATAACCAGTTCTGCTCTTTGGCAGGCTCTGACATGATATCATAGGCTACTATGATTCTAATTGGCCAGCTCTGAACTTGTATTATAAGCCACTTTAACTATCATTGGTTGATAACATGATGTGGCATATCATAAGCATATTCTGACAGCCTGATTTTGAAAATGGTGAAAAAAATGTTACAAGATAAGCAATGTCATAAAATATTACAACTTGTGAAGCATAGCTATTTTTCTGCTTTTTTTTTTTACAGAATTATCATACATGTGCAAGCTACCCAGTGTGAATGTGCATGCAATCACTTTATAGGGCATATGAAATATCTCAAAAGTCCCATATTAATTTACCAAAATAATTTATCACATACCCATCAAGATTTAAAACCCTGACCCCAGGCTTTGATGCATAGCAAGAAAGTGATCACTGTCTAAAACCTCTGAGCCATATCCGGGACCCAATAAAACAATTTTCAATGCTAAGGACAATGTTCCTCTTACTGTATTTTCATGTGACAGCTAAGATACCATAATTATGCATTCCACCTTTACTGGGTACTATTTGACGATATAATGCTGACCTCCCAGTGTTGCCATTAGGAATTTTTTCGGGGGATCACATGAAGGGAAATTCTGGGGTGATGACTAGATTTTCACCAATTTTCCATGTAAACAAACAAGCCTTGTGCCCCCATAGGATTTTCTCAGAGGGTATTTAAGGTTTTGAAAGGGTAATTTACCCCCATTTGGAGATTAACAGAAACACTGCCTCCAATATATTACTCATGGTCAGAGCTCACTTTAGGCTTACAGCGCAGTGATACAAACTTAGTAGAGCTATATACAAATATCCAAAAACATCAAAATTATCAAAAAGGAATTTTTGCATAACTGCAAGGATTTGAACCTTGCATCAAATGATGTGATCACAGAAACATTTTACATTGCGATGGGCACATGTACCCTCCAACAGTACACAATTATTCAACCCTGCTGTAAATTCTTGACATATATAAACAAAAAATGCCCTGACCTGCATGGATGTATCCAGTTCGTATGTGCAAGCCACCGCCAAAGGTCTGCTGCATGTGACTCTTGAGGTCCAGTGTGGTTTGCGAGCGCGGCATGGGGATGTTTGGGTGGGAGTTCATCATGCGCATGTACTCACTGTCCTCCAGATTCTGAAACAAAAATGTGCAAGTATATACTGTTATTATACAGGTGGGAGTGATAAGCTGACCAGATGTAATGTCTCCTGACCAATCTGATTCTGCAATTTGGGTCTGACCTTGTTCTGAAATTGAGCGGCGGATCGATGCGTGCACATACCGTTTTCATGGTCCAGCCAGATTGTTGCACTGCAATCCAGCATGGAGAAATATAGAATCCCACATGGCCATGTCATGGGGAATTGATTTTATACAGCACAAGTTATAAAACCGTTCACTGCGAGCCTTTGGCAAGCAGTTAACTGTTTGAAACAAGTGCTGTCTAAATCCATTCACCATGACACGGCCATGTGGATTTTTTTTCTCCCACAGAGCATAAAAGCCAATGTTTTTGTAAAAACCTACTTGGTTTAGCGTGCTTGCAGCAGCCGTTTCAACTCCATTTTGTTCACTTTCAACACTGCGTTGCTAAGGTACGTCACTCAAGAAAGAACTTTCAGTTACTCTTTTCTATCTTATGTAATCTGATTGGCTTACAAGTAAAACAACAACCAATAGGAATCTCTCTTTTATTTCATTTCGGTCTTAAAATCATTCCACACATATGTTGGGGACAATTGTGTTTCCACATGGGTAACTATGGGAGAATTTAATTTAATCAACTTTTGGAGGCGTTTTGTGAGTTTTAACGTCATATCATCACACATATCCTATATTACTATTAAAACAGAGCTGGGCCTGGCAGAGAGGATGGTATCAGCACATAGAGAAGACTGCAGGTCCTTCTGGGCACTCTTTCTTCTATCTGCCAATACCATCCTTCCTGTCTAGCTACACCTTGTTTTAACCCTTCAGTGATATGCATACATAAGGGAACTAACAACACAGCAACTTACATGCTGGCCAGTCATTTCGATCATGTTTAAACAGCATAACAAATTCTGCGGACCTGCACATAAATCTTTTCCTGTTCAAATCCTCCAAAAAGCATCCAGACGTAGATTGTTGTCTGCCTTTAATGCTTTTACTTACAAGTACAATCAGAAGTATTTATGGAGAAAATTTTAGATAAAACCTATTGTAATAGTATGCTGTAGATTAACAGCTTTCTTTAGCAAGGGTTGGCAAAATGCACGCAATCTGTGCTAAGAAAAGCTGCTGACTCGCGTCTCATTCTAACCAGATTGGAGAGGATGAAATGTTTTCAAGACCAATGCCCCACTTAAACATATCCAGGCCTTTTTGTGCCGGACTACTTTACGACACCATGGCTCACACTTACATAATACAACGCCTCCCGCCTTTCCTCTGCCTCCATCCTTTTCTTCATCTCCTGCATCCGCTGCAATGGTAACAAGAACATAATTGTTTTCTGACTGAAAACTTCTCCCAAGTCTATTTTAGATGTCATTTTCATTTCTGCAGATCTTGGGATTTCTGGACCGATTCTATTAAATTTGGCTATTTGCTATTAAAGTAGCATTGCCAAAATCAATATTGCAGATTATGATTGAGTGTTTATTGTGTGCTTTTCAGGGAGGCAAAATTCTGAAATTTTATGTTTTACATGCTGGTGACACCCCTTAAAACTCAGAATAAGAACTGTGTATTTCATTGCCACAATGTAATATCCTGTGGGACCCTTAGGTCATGGGTAAATGGTCAAACTAACGATGTGTTCAATGAGCACAGTCCAACTAAACAATACATTTTAACTCTTTTAGTGGCAATCATGTCTTAAGTCAAGTTACTTAAGTCAAACTAGCCTGAATTATCATGAGGATCCCAGATTTTTATTCCTCATAAAAATACCTTTCATTCAAGTACCAGTATGGCTATAGTTTCAGAGAGAATACCCCAGGTCAACAGCAATTCTCGGTGTGCATTGGGTACAATGCACCCCATGCACGCCGACAAAAGCTGTTGACTCAGTCCAAAATTTGGCACTGAAAGGGTTAACAGTGTTCTGGGAGGGTCACAGCAACCGTAAAGCATCAAGCTGGGAAAATGAGTCTCCTGATCACAATGTAAACACAGGGGAACAGATAATTAATTGCTGTTATCCCAGTTGACCTTTGAAGCACTCGGGATACGACTAGTGTATAAGCATGCTGAAACCATCATGATTTCTTTTTTTTCAGCGTTGTAGGGTTTTAACAAAAACTGCAAGTTGAGCAAGTTTCATAACGTGAATACAGTAGTCCCTGTCTTGAAAGACCACCCCTACAGCATGTGAAAATGTGGTCTCTCAAAACAGGTGATCTTTCATTAGAGGTATAATAACATGGAAAAGATAGCACAGTGTTCTGAGAGAGCGGTCTTAAAAAGATATGTGGTCTCTTATTGGAGGGGTCTCTCAAGACAGGTACCACTGTATTACAACTCCATTAATTGTGAGACGTACTCCTTTCTGTGTATTGCAAACATGGTAACACAGGATGTGGGGTATACTTTGAAATTACAAAGTACACTTTATACCTGTATTCAGTGATTCAGTGGGGGCGGGGGGGGGGGATTAATATGTAGACATAAAAAATGCAAATATCCCCCCCCCCCCCCCCCCGGCCGACTATGTTCCAGATTTCTTTTTATACTAGGCTTAGTCTGCCCACTGTCTACAATATCTGGCTTAAAGCAATGGTAATAAAACTGGAATGGAATTAAGTCTGTCAGTGCCAACTTTGAGAAAATTTGAACTACATACATGTACAAGGAACAGATGAAAATTTTGATACGTCTTTTTAAACAGTTCAGTTCCTGATGAGAGCATTGGTAGCTTCAAAATGAGTTGAACTCTTTGAACGCCAAAAAAAGCCTCTAACCATAAAGACTTTTGCCCATTTGTTTTTGCAAGAATTATGATAAAAGCGCAAGACTCATGTTCCTCATTTAAAAGGACCTTTCATTCAAGTACCAGCAAGCCTGTAGTTATACATGGAATACAATAGTTTCTGTCATTAACTTTCCTCAGTGTGCTTTGGGCAGATTGCACCCAAAGCGTGCCCACAAAGGTAGGCTGACCCATTTCAAAATGTGGCACTGAAAGAGTTATGCCTTCCCCTGCAGTGATGCACCTACTAGAAACTCGATTACTGTTAATGTACTCATTTTTGCATGCATAAATTTTCACGTTTTTGCATTTCACACATTTCATTGAATTTTTAATTTTGCTATTTCCGACATAATTCCTATCAAATCAATGTTAAATTGATATTTCACTGTATTTTTATTTCCACAGTTTTGTGCCATCAGCAAAATAAGTGAAAATAAAAATACAGTGAAACAAAAGCAATCTACAGTATCATCATTTCCAACTTTTTCTTTGATAGTTACCACTGTAACCAAGGATGACCAATCAGTGACTGAGTACACTAAAACCTGTTTTGAGAGACCACCCCTAGGGCAGGCCAAAATGGTCACATAAGACAGGTGGTCTCTCAATACAGGTGTAATAACAGGGGTAAGATGGCAAAAGGGACATGGCAAACATGGTCTGAAAAGGCAGGTGGTCTTTCCTCCCAGTGGTCTCTTAAAACAGGTTTCACTGTACTTCACATGGTACCTGTGTAGATCTCAAGACAAGGCAGATGGTGTGCCATGCAGAATACATATATCTTGGTCTGCTCAGCAGGCAATATGCAAATAAGACTGCTCAACGTGCTTTTACCCTAGCTATCAACTAAAACTACAATTCATCACAAAAGTCAAGTAAACATAAAGGTAGAGAATGACGAGTGAAAGGCAGTGCACCACAAAGACACATCCAGCAAAAATCACAACAATCAACAAAATGCTGTTTGTCAATACATTGGTACCTGCTCTAAAGACCACTTCCAATATAAGACCATGTCTTTGTAAGACCACTTTATGAAGACCTTTTACTGTATTGGTTAAATACACTTTTATTTTTAGCCCTTAAAGCACTAATCACGGCTATAGTCATTTCCTCATTTACCGTTTAACATATAGAAAGGATTCCAATTCCTCATGAAGATACCCTTCATTCAAATACCAGCAAGCCTAGTCTAAAGCAAAAAGGCAATCATAGTAAACAGCTTTCTTCGGGGCACCTTGCACACACTGTCTCGATCTTAAATCAGGGATTTAAGGGCTAAGCATGAGACCCATTTTTGCTGTCAGTAGGAGTGGTCTAAAATAGCAAGTAGCACTGTATTCAAGAGATATGAAAGTAGCAAAAAGTCTTTATAACATCTGAAAAAATGTGTTACCTGGGATGCTTAATTGTCTTTCGCCTTCACTCCAAACAGAGTATAAATATAATGTCAACGTATAGTGTGAACTAAAACATATCTAATACGTAAAATTTTATTCCTCAGCAGAAAAGAGATTGGAGAATCTTACCTTTGCTGCTCTCTCTAGACTTCGTTCCTCAGAGAAGCAGGGAATACCCCCATTGCTCCGTCCTTCATATTTGTTGACAAAGCCTGGCTGATTCTTGAGGATTTTCTTGGTCACTGAGAAGGTTGGGCCAGCACTCTAAAACACGCAGGTAACATACGACTTACAATGCATGACATTTTAGTGGTCACTACTTGAAGTATGCAACTCTCAAGAAAGTACCAGTGTACAATTTCCATGCATGGTAGCCCAACAATTCACTGTAAATACAGTCCTTTTTTATAAATACAGTACTCTTGTATAGTATTCAGTTTAAACTTTTACCCCCAATACTATGCAACAATAACAATATGCAATATACTGTGTTGATAGCGAAACCTGTACAAATGTTACTTATAAAGTTGCAAAAACTGCCCTTATAAGTCACTGATCATGAGCTATTGTTAACTTTCCACAGAAGAAAATAACTGCTACTTAATGTACCCTATGTTCTGCTCCAATTTAGACTGCACCAATGTTCAGTTCTCTTGCACAATCTGAACCATGCATGTACATGTATAGCTCGAAACTACATTGGTAAAGACACCAGCATTACTGCACCTTGTGGAAGTATATACCAAACTATACTTAAGATATAAGGTGAACTAAATGCATAAATCTACTATCTAGTCTATTCCATGCCCATTTCAAAGGTCTTATGTTTCTTCCATTTGGCCAAACTATGATTGGAATTTCTTTACTTTCTTTTCTATTCCTGGTTTTTCTTTCAAGGCACCCATGCATTCAATGGTCTTGTTCTTAACAACAATGACCCAGGAGATGACACTTTCTGTTTTGAAAAGTACATTTTGGATAATTTATGGTGCACTGTATATGGCACATTATGGAGCATTAACAAAGTACATTCAATATCTTGATCTGAAATCACATGAATTGATTACCCACACATGTATACACCACTTCAGGGGACCCCTCCCCATACCAAACAGTAACCAAAGAGTCTCGTGGGACACATTGATCAACAGTTGGTATGGCGACAGGGACAACAATGCAAGCTTAATGAAGGCAAATATATGACTACAGGACCCAGTATACTTGACATCTTGCTTTCTAATATGTCTCGGAAAACGACAGCAATTTAAAAGTTGAATTGAGCATCAGATAACTATAAGCTCACACACGTATCTATGCACATACTGCTCACATGCAGCTATATAACTACTTAAAGAGCGTCTCACAGCTGAAAACGAACTGCTTTAAGAAAGACGTATTGCTTGTTGAGCCATTTAGATCTAGCATCTTGGTGACCCCCATTGACACAAAAAAAAAAAATCACCAGGTACTAGAAACAAATAGTGCTACCTTGTGCTTTAGTTCATCCACCATCCCTTTCATCAAAAAACCTCAATCTAAATCTCACTAAAAATCAGATCCATAATATACACAATGTCAACAATAGAGACACAGGGATTATACCAGGTGCGGTGAACTTCACAGCAATGTGTGTCGACGAAGTGCTTTCCTTTGGTTATTTTTCATTCCTTCAGAAGGAATCATGCAATATGAACTTTGACCAGTAATTCTACCTAAGTTCTTAACTTTCATCCACCATGTACTTTTTACACTATTTTTCTACCGTACATAATAACTGCTGTTTTTGTGCTCATCTCACATTCATTTTAACATCATACACCAGATGGATCTGCAGCCACGAAGATCAGAAAAAAAAAAGAGGAAAAACTGAAGAGTCCCAACATCACCCCCAAAAATGAAAGGTACTAACAGAAATAAACCACACGAGGTGTCAATGACAACTGCCGTAAGTACTGTGTACACGTTCTACAACACCACATCAACATGCAGGCCGCATTTACCATCGCAAGTCCATCTGCAAGGAGTGGCGGAAGAACCAGGGATCTTTCCTCTTTCTTTCTGATGACAACTGTCCATCACTGCCCAGGATTGCTCCAGAAACTCCACAGTTGTCCCCTCTCTCATGCAACTATAGCATTCATCTCGTATACACAGATGAACAGATGGTGTGTTCTCAATTTTTCTTCATCAACACATCCACAAAGCTGTTTTTGTCTTGCAAAGCAGGAGACTGTAGTCTCTTTTTAAAAGACAACTCCAATGGCATAACTTCAAGTTGTCTCTTTATAAACCATGTAAACAAGGCAGTTTCTCAACAGGCACAGTTAAACCAAAGAAAAAGGACTACATGTACTTAGGAATCCATGAAATACCTTTCATTGACACAGATGTGCATGTAGTATCCCAAAAGAGGGACCACCATTTTTAGTTCAAGATTTACTTCTTGCTTTCTTCAAAATTGTTCATGATGGAGTCTGGTATACACACATTGTAACTGCATGTATGCTGTAACATGTGGAGTGCCTTATAATTAATTATGTCCACAGTTCAACAGAGCACTCAAGGCCTAGGTAGTCATAACAGTATCTGGCCCACATAAAATGCCATATGGCCAGCTGCATACAATCCAGCACACACAATCTGCCATATGTCCTGGCACATACATGTATATGTGGCCCAAATAATATGCCACATGACCAGGTATTTACTATTGGCCAACAAAATATGCCAAACAGCCAAGTACAAAAAAATGTGACCCTCACATTATGCCATATGGCTTGACACAATTGGGTCCACATAATATGCCATATGGTCAGACACATGTACATGTACATATTTTCATCCATTTCAAAACACATGGTAAAATTTCAAAAAGATTAAGTAAAAGCGATCAGAAGATCTCACAATCTACCAAACTGATACCCTGCGCCTGGTGTCTCAGTTTGATGGCAAAGCAGCTTTCTACGTGTAGTGCTTGTTTCACTGCTGTCCTTTCCAGAACACCACTGCCATCACCTTTTGTAACTCAAATACAGAAGGTGCCATACATAATGGACTTGAGTTAAAAGAAGTGATGGCCTTGCTTCAGTCAAGAACATGATTAGCACAACTTTATTAATGTAATTTCTTTGATTTTAGTGGGACTTGCAATTGACAACGATTACATGATTGTGCATATGAAGTTTTTAGTTCATGTCTTGGTCTGCAAGACAGTCAAGTATATAATAATCATGTGCAGGGAACAGGCCAGAACGTCAACTGCATGTACATATTTTGACTGTGTACATACATCCTATAGGGATCTCTATCCAGACTTCATTCCTTTCACTCAGAGGAAAAGCAATCTCAATTTATAGTGAATCCAAAAAACATATATTTTAACATACAGATAATTTTAACACAGTTCACTGTTTTCAGAATTAGCAATGCTCCACTGATCACAAGTGAAATAGAAACTAATAAAGAAGTCACGACAAACAAAAACTAACATTTTCATGTGCCGGAGTATCTTACAGAGATGACTGCATATGATCTAGCGTTTCAATGTGCGCCTGGTTGGCAGGGACCACAAACTAGTTGTACGTTCCAAGAGTCGTTTACGTTTCTCTAGTATATCTGGGTTACGCGCATTGAATTGAGCCAAAACAGCTCTTGCATTTGAAATGTCATCTGCTGCCAGTCTCCGCGTCCTGCTATTGCTGCTGCCGCAGCTGCTATGATTTTGTGACAGTGCTATCTGTGGAACAGATCGTGATCTCGAGAAGCTG
This sequence comes from Hermodice carunculata, assembly GCA_964020975.1. Lineage (NCBI taxonomy): Eukaryota > Metazoa > Annelida > Polychaeta > Eunicida > Amphinomidae > Hermodice > Hermodice carunculata. The sequence goes on along the minus strand of OZ026623.1, from coordinate 60,118,210 downwards.
AAGGGAAGGGGACGTGAAACAGACTTTGTCCTTTGTGAAAATTTGTCAACGTAATTCAGAAATGTATTTTCCTGTGCAGGAAGCTGGTCATTGTCAGCTGAAGTGGTGCGGGCTTCTTTCGCTGGTTCTGTGTCTACAGCTAATCTCAGCTCGCCATTGAACTGCTCTAACCTCACAGTCCTCAGTGGGATTACTTCTAACTTCCCACAAATGTTCTCTTCATCAATTTGCTTTTGTTCTTCTGGGTTGTTTTCTTCTTTCATGTCCTCAAGGTCAAGTTCTGTGTTGCTGTCTGTTGTATGACCCTGACTTCCAGGACTTGTGACATCTAATGACATTTGCCAAGGATATGTGCGGGTGGATGGCTGTTTATCCAAGAACAAGGGGAACAGTTTCTGTTCAAGCATGAGTTTGGGGGTTGAGACAGACTTTCCTCGCATCAAAGTGTCAAGGTGGTCCCTGATATTGTCGTGCCTCAGTTTTAAGCCAGTGTGTGGTTGCTGGGAACAGATCAACGTAAAAGGAAGCAAGCAAAAGCCAGATCAAGCATAAGTTAAGCAAGTAAGTCATAAAGCTGAAAATACTGCCAAAGGAATCAAAATAATAGTCAAAATGACCCTAAGACCCCTTCGACCTGGGTATAATTATGATGACCCCTGGTGACATTGAAAATAGGTCAAGGCTGCTGAATGTCAATCTTAGCGAAGTTTCCAATCTGATGCTTCTACAATACAAGTTTCATGACAGTAGCTGAATTTCTTTAAAAGTTTTTCATCCACAATTGTTACAGCTGCATGGATGCACCCACAATGGTTACAGCTGCATGGATGCACCCTCAATGGTTACAGCTGTGTGGATGCACCCACAATGGTTACAGATGCATGGATGCATACACCAATGCACAAACATAACAACAAAACCCCATCAGCTGATAAGCACAAGGGGAGAAACAGGGTTTATACCATCAGGTGTTTGCTTAAAGTATTAATCACATCTGAAGGTCAATGTAGGTACGTTATTATAGGCCATTTTTTATAGCCCTTTTGTATTTTTCATTTAATTTATACCTGATATGAAAGACCACCTGTCTGGAGAGACCACAGTTTGGTCATCCCTACAGGTAGTCTTTAAGACAGGTTTCACTGTACATACAGTTTTACAATTGACAGGACATAGATGGACTTTAGCACAATGAACATGGGACACTTGCATTCAGTGCTCACTTGGAATCTGTTCAGATAGTTTAATCTATTCCTGATCAGAATACCACTAAGTCAATAGTTTTTTGGTGTGGGTTGGGCATGTTGCACCCAACCAGCACCAAGGAAAGCTATTGACCTAGGGTGTGCCATCATTAATGGTCTTACAAACAAGTCTCTGCAAATGTGTTTTCTACTAATAAGAAATTTAAGCAGATGACAATTTACATCTGGGTATTTTTGAGAGATTTGAGTGAGAAAGGATTAATTTGTTAAATGTCCTTGTATTCAACAGAAAATATTCTTACAAGGCCACCCCAAATACAGTGTAAATAAACCCTTTTAGGACCGTAGAGGACAGCACTTGAGGGTGATCATTTGCATAGTTTTACTTATTTGCATAACAACAAATCCCTTTGAAGTTTTGAATTGGCAAACAGCCAAATTTATGCAAATGGGCACCATCAACTGCTGCCATCTGAGGTCCAAACTCCTCTAGTAAGTGCCTTTTTACAAGAGGTGGCCTCTCATGCGAAGAGAGCAGAGGGGGAAATACCATGGAAATGTCACCCTGTCTATATGAAAAGTTAGCCTCTGATAGGGGAGTGGCTGTTGATGTGAGGGGCCTCACAAGAGGGGGCCTCCAAAAAGACCGAGGTAATAATCTACTCTTTGCTGCAATTGTGTTGACCACAGCCCCTGAACAAACTGTCCAGCACAGGGTTTCCACCAGAAGATAAAATGATTAACAAACCACCCACTTAAAATATATAGGGTCCATCTCCTTACCCTAAAAAATCTAAAGTTACATGATATCCTAACCTATTATACCCTATAATGAACCTGAAAGTCTCCATTATTATACTTTCTTCATCAGAATATGCATCACACCCAAATATTTGTGCACTCTGAAAAATCTTCTGGCAGAAGCCCTGCAATGCTGTACTGTTCATAAAGCAGCCAAGCTGTATTTTGTTAACGAAGCATACACTTTTTACATAAAACAAATCCTGCCAAATTTCTTGACTAGAACACATTTTCACAGTGCTTTTCTTCAACAAGAGGGCTGCGTGAACAGCCTGTGCTCAGCTGACCTAAGCTTGTTCACAAAATCAAAGTTGCAACTGAATAACACCTGTGTTGAGCTTTATCTGAGTGCATTTGACATTTGAAGTATTTCTAAGATTTGTGCTAACAAAGTATTGAAAATATAAGTTTTACTGGAGCATGAGAAATTGGAGAATATTAAAAGACAACTTTACAAAAGAACATTGCTACTTGGTGGAGAAAATACATGATATTGAGCATTAAAATGCCGATTGACTTACACAGTAATCAATAGGAAAGGTACATTTACCTATAAATACCCAAATTGAAAAAAAAATGGTAAAAAAATAGGAATCCACAGCAGTGCCACCTAGTGAACATCTGCATTTTACCTTTTCACAAGGAACATCATCACCAAGTTTGAGTTTGATCTAAGTGACAGTTCTGGAGAAGAAGTCATTAAAAAATCATTAAAAAATGGAAAAAATGGCAGTGCCACTTGGTGAACAGATTAAGAACTAGGAGTCCCTAGGAGTGTTCCTGTGTGACATCAAAGTAGCTGGATGAGCAGTTTTGGAGAAGATTTAAAAAAAAAATCATAAAAAATCCAAAAATCCATGGAGCAAGACCATTTGAACAAACTTGGTAAGGACTTACCCAAGGCAGATCCCCACAAAGTTTGAAGAGGATCTGGCTACCAGTTTTGGAGAATTCCAAATGTGAATTGTGGACAGACCACCGACAGACAGACAATGGATGACTGAGCCTGTTAAAAGCTCAGCTGACTGACAAGTCAGCTGAGCTAAAAATGAATCAAAATGATGTCTGCCAAACTGGATACAAAAACATCCCATTTTGGACATTTCGAAAAAGTAAAGACCAAACAGCAAAACCATGGCTGTTTGCTTTTTTTTGGCGGGGGGGGGGGGGGCGGTCTTCTTTCATTTCTGGCATTGTTTTGCATGCATATTTATACAGTTTCTTGTCAAGAAAATTTGTCAGCCTCATCTCAAAATCAAAGCAACATATGTCACAAAAATATGTGCTACTATGACAAAATACTGGCACTCAACAGTTCCCATTAAAGTATCATTGTCTTCTTCTGTCTGTATCACTTAGCTTCCAATTCTGCTACAAACATTTTGTTTTCATAGTCGTGTCACAAATCTCTCACACTTTCACCAACACATAAACATTTGCCATACCCAATTGCATCTGAGCACTGTATCCTACTGAAATAACAATATATTAATTCTCCGTGCTGGAGCATGAACAAAAACAGCCTAAATTAGTTTTAACCCTCCCTACCCCCAATGAGTTAACAGCTTTCCTTGGTATGGGCAGGGTATTAAGTACTCAACCTATGCCAAGAAAAGCTGTTGACCTGGGCATGCTATCTTGATAGGTATCATCTACAACTTCCATCCAAATTAGTTTTCATTATTGTTGAAACTAGTCCAAAATATTGAAGCAGATGACATTTAACCACTGGCAGCATTTGGCTGGTTGGAGGGAGAAATTAATTAAGAGTCAAGTACTTGGTCCTGGATCATCTGAAAGGGCCAATGGCAAGAGAGATTAAAATGCTAGTAGTCATGGCAACACTGTCAACGAATAGGAGGGTTATCTGCACACGTATTGTGTTACATCATCACATTTTAGTTTGTTACATACAAATTCCACATCTCAAAGTAAAAAAAACTTTTTTATCATCATGTTTCATGCCCCAGTTTGCTCAAAACATATCATTTTAAAGTCAAGAAAGAGAGCAATCTGCACCAAAGAATGTATAAGATGTCCTTATACAGTCCTCTTGGATATGAAGGTCAGGCTATGCTTGCAGTTTCAATCACATTCCTAAAGATATCTTTTGACAATATCCCTGATATTTGGATGTCATATACATGTAGTAGTAAAATTGCTCAGGAAAAGTTATCATTCCTGATGTACATTAATTTGGATCCCGTACGGTGGTAAAATCTTTGCTATAGGAAGTGGTATTAATCAGATAAAGTGTAGCCTGACCTTTACAGAAATTATGATCACGTTAATTCAGAATCAAAGCACCCCAAACACAGGCACATATTCCTGTGACACAACCACCAAAACAAAATGCACAAGCATCACACAGTACACATGACATGAACTCTGACCTTTGAGTAGACTGAGCTAAGACAACTGTCATTCAAACTACTGACAGCATCCCCTGGTAGTGGGTGCTGTGGCTTGGCTCTCTTCTGTGGGTGGGAATGGGACGGGGGCCCTGGTTGAAGAACAGGCTGGGAGGACAAAGGTTAATGGTCAATCACCATATACATGTAAACAATGTAACAACTAACCCACGAAGGCTGATCTGTTTGCCCATGCGACAATCCTTGGGAAAAATTGATTGGCTGCAGGTTAAATCGGACAGATGTCTGTCATGCAGGCAAGAAATTTACTTTCCATTGAAAGTCTGCCCCGGTGTTATAAAATTTTAATCCTAATTTTGGAAAGTTGGATGACAGTACTTTTGAAAACATTATTACCTGTTGTCTGCAATGTTACTAGTATTTAACTCTTTCAGTGCCAAGTTTCAAACTGAGTCAACAGCTTTCCTTGGCATACTTTGAGTGCATTGCACCCAAAGCATGCCACGGAAAGCTATTGACCCAGACCATCAGATTCTCTGGACCAATAGGCATGCTGGTACTTGAATGAATAATCTGTTCCCAGGAATATGAATCTAGCATCCTTATTATAATTCAGAGCAGTTCGTAGGAAGTAGCTCATCTTTTAGTTGCAGCTGGCACTGAAAGAGTTGCGAGCGACATAAAATGTTACTAAGTGCATATCACACCGTGCATACAACATCTAAGTCTTAATTATTTGATAACTGATAATTAAGTTTCCAAAATTATTACTACCCATCTTATTCACGTTAATGGTCTACACACTTTTATATGGGTTTTATAAATTAAATTCTACCATCTTGGTTGGAATTTGGCTTGGATTCTAAACATACTCCATTCATATTTCAATCAAACAAACTTAAATAAAACTGTTATGTTGCCGAGTTACATACATAGATGCGTCTGCCTATTTTTTCAAGCAATAAAGAACAATGTCTAGACAGGTTACATGAACACATCAATCTGTGCAGTCTTGGTCACACTGGTTTTGTGGCAAGTTACGTGCATGCAGGTGAATCCAATCTTTTTTGATAGTGGCACATGCAGGTGATTATGAACTTTCAGCCACATGCAATTTTTCTACAGGTATTATGTGCAAATATATAGTACATCCCTATTGACACATGTGAACTCTACAGGAGCAGCTGGGCTCTATTAATATACAGCTTTGCATGTGCTACAGTGATCACTTATCCCATGCAGGGGCACTTTTCCATTCCTAATCAATCTGGGTACAACAGCTGGAAAGAACTCCATTGTATTTAACAAGGGATGTGATGGTGTTGATTCTCTGATTAGAAAAAAATGAACCCAAGTGTGCTACCTATTAAATATGGACACCCCCAGTAGGTATTGATCATAGGGACACTTTCTACATTTGGTAGCAACTAAAGTGAAGAGCCCTGAAAACAATATCCTCTGGTAAACATGATGAGAGAAATCCCAAATCATCAACATGGAAGATCATCATACATGAACATTGGACAGTGTGTAAATTTTTCATCCCCATATTTTCTCTAAGACCAGATCAGAAGTTAATGCAAATAATATCAAGCAAAATAATATCACAGAACACATGTCAAAGACCAAATAGTATGAATTGTTTCAACTGCAAACTTCTAGAAGGTACAAGTCTTAGATTAATGCAAGGTCTAGCATCAAACATTAATGACACTCTTTTGAGAATAATCTTTTGCCAAGAAGAGCAAACTCAGCACTTACTTTTTTCTTCTTATTACTTTCCATATCTGGTGTGTGAATAGCTGGTAATGCCTGGAACAAAGACAGTTCATGGACAATAATACAAAAAATCATAAAGAAGGCACCCATCACTTTGGCTTCTTCTTTTGGTTATTTCAAGACAAATGCTTTCATTGTAATAATGGACATACGTCTTTTGCATCTAAACTACATTTGAATGAATACATCACATTTATTCTGACAAATAGGAACTGTACACTTTACTTAGTAAAAAATCTGTTACAGCTAGAACAGCTGTGACTGACAGACTGGATACTGCCTGCTTGCTCACACAGAAGTTGTTTGACCTTGAAAATGAGGTCAGGGTCACCAAAATATACTCAGGTCAAGAATTTGTGTCAAAGTACAATTGAGAAAAATTTGAGTTTGATGTGGCTTGTGAATCATGAGAAACTTTGCTTGCAAGGATTCTGCTATGGACACACAGTTAGACAGACATGTCAGACAAGCCAAAAATGGTATATCCTAATAACTTTATTTGAAAGGGTTTTTAGTCAAAGCACAATTTATTTCTGCATTCCTGTCATCCAGAAAGAACATATTCTTGAAGAATGCTACCTAAGTATAACTTACACAAAAGGGGCTGTGGAACCAAAGGCTGCTCTTTCTTATTTTTACTTTTCAAGAGATTTTACTTAAAATGAGAAAAGTAAAGTGATCACACTGAAAAATGGCCTTCATTTTGAAAAGATTGAAAAAAGACACTGACAACAATCGTTCTGGAGTTAAAGGCTTTTTCCTAGCCATAAAATTAGCAAATAATCCTATTGTATGTGTGTCTTTTTGTTCGGAACCACTGCCTATTAATCATTACCCTATTCCTTAGTCCAAACTCCTCATTCTCCATAAATTAACCTGTCACAGTCTAACCTGTATAGATATGGAAGGATTTATGGTCCATATTGCACATGTAACTATTTCAGAGCTTGGCACAACCTGTAGCAGGTTCCATCAGCCCAGCATATAATCAAGTGCCACTAAAACTGATGACATTCCCCAAACTGCCCTAGTAAGACAGTCTGGTGTGTGAAATAACAGCAGTATGCCATTTGGTCTATCCAACCTACCAGCTACTTTTCAAAATTATATGAAACCAGCTCTATGTGCATGACAGTGGCAAAGTTGCATCATCTACTTTGATGACACAATAATTCAAGGAAAACTGTTCATGCAGAGACATATTAAAGATGACAGAGTATTGGGAAGAATCCTGCATCTGGGGTGATAATCTTAAATGTAAAATTGTGCAAGGAGCCATTGGCATATTTCAAATGCTGGCCATGAAAAAAGATTTAAGAAAAAGTGCTCTAAAAAGATAAAACTACATGCCACAACATACTGCAAAGTTTGTCATACAGCAAAATTGTAAAACTGGAAAGTTACCCTTCACATGTAACAAAGAGTGCAAATAGATCACTGTATGCGATATCAGCACAGATAGTAATAAGACATTGTTTCAAACAGCAGGACTTTTTCTGCTGAATTTAGTTGATCTTAGAAAATAGTATGGCCAGGGCTAAACTCACCGAAACACATTTAGGTCGTTCACAATTTTTTTCCTTGATCTCTTTTTCTTGGTTTCTAGCTCGCTTGCTCTTCTTTTTCTTCTTCCGATGTGATCGTGGCTCATATTTCATCTCTGGCTCAGACTCACTGTCACTGTCACTTGAACTAAACATGCAAGGGAATTACATTTCCACTTTTAATCATTCCTTCATGGCAGATTTAAATTAAATTAATCTCTCAAATATAGACAATAGTCTCACTAATGCATCACCAATGTCATGAATTGTTGATAAAATTCTCTGGCAGGTTGGTTATTATACTTCTTTATACATAATATTGCTTTTTGCTTTTTATCTTTGTCTTGGTGGTAAAAGGAAAAGCAAGATATTTTTTCTATAGTCTCTGCCTACAATACAAAATCAGGTAAACTACAAAAATATTCGAAGCTGTAAGACACTATTATAAGGGCTGTTACAGCTGAACTGTTCCAGGAATATAACATACACCCCCTCCACTTACTCAGACTCCACCACAGAACCTCCAAAGTTGAGTTGCTCCAGAATGTTGATGCACCCATCAATGGTTTTACTTGACATAGAGTCCAGCAGCTGTAGTACATCCACCTTGCTAACATCTCTTCCTCGGCTCTTCTCTTTATCCTTTGGCCTGTCAGGAATTTTGGCATTGTTTTTCTTAGCCCTCTGTTGTGGTTTTGTTTGCGACTCCTCATCTGGTTTGTTGTTTGCACTGGTAACAATGGCAGCATTGAACTGTTGTCTTGGAGATAGGTTTTCTGGTTCTTTATTTGTGCTTTCTGCAAAAAATAAGAAAATAAAACGATCCACTGTGCACATACACTGTACAAGTGTGTGACACACTATTCTCTTCACCTCACTTGTGCATGACCATTGCCAATTAAATCATACAAAATACATTTAACATATCGCTAGCTGAAAATGACAACATTGTTTAGTTCTCTTCATGTGAATATAAACACAAAATTTCACATCCCTGCTTCTTCCTTATTTTGCACAAAATTCTGTAACAGGACTTGAATTTTCCACAATACTTATGATTTGTGGATATTTTACCTATGTTATGGTCAGCTTTCATGCATAATCTGCACTGATGCCTTCGAAACAATATTTATTAAGGTGTATGCAGAATCAACATATTGAAGTATCCAAGTTTAAATTCCAGGACTTTTTCTAGTTTTTCTAGTTGCATACACATATGAACTCTGTATTGATATTTAAAAAAGTCCCCACAAATAAAATTCAGCTGGGACCAAACTGGATTTGCAAGTTTAAAAATTACACAAAAAATAGAAATAACGGTTATATCAATATTAATAATAATACATGTAGATTATTCCCCATAAAATGAGACACCAGTCCTTTTGCTTTACTGTTTTCTGCCTAATCTCCTCACCTGTATTTTTGTCTTGTACCTGCGCATTGACCTCCTCTACCATGTCTGCGACCAGACCTCGTGCCTCCAGAATTTGGTGTGCCACCTCTCGTGTCAGATCTAACACCACTTCAGACTGTTTCCTGTCAAACACAATCCAAATGTGGCTTGCATAAGGTTACCCATATCTGCATAGCTTCCAACTGAAGTCAAACTGCTTATAGTCAGCTGCTCTGAATTATAATAAGGGTAATAGATTCACATTCCTTGTAAAAAGGCCTTTTGTTCAAGTACCAGCATGTCTTAAGTTCCATCAGACATAACAGTCCAGGTTAACAGCTTCCCTCCGTACACTGTGGGTGCACTACCCCCAAAGTGTGCCGAGGAAAGCTGTTGACTCAGTCCAAAATATAGCACTGAAACAGCTCAATTTGTAACATGTTGAGATATTGGTACATTTTTACGTAATCTTCAAATTGGTTAGATTAAAAATGCCACTTTTTCTACAACATGCATGCACCAAAACAAGTCTATAACAACACCAGATGTGATACTCATCTTGAACACAAATACAAATTTCTGATACTCCATGTGTAGTGTTCATTTTACATAAACCAGTGATCTATGTGATGATTTACATGTAAATGTATAGACCGTGCAACACTAAAAGAAACGACAATGTGGGTGCACTTATGCAGGTATTCACAATGCCTTAAGACTGTTTTTTTGCTGCCAAAAGTATCAGTCAACAATAGGAATGAAAATGGGAGAGCGTAGGACTCTGTTATTGATAAGGAATGCTGTTTTGCTCATTTTACATACTTCCCAGCAGCATGATTTCAGATCAGTAGATAATTGATATAGTGACTTGTGCTTCTACAGTCAGTGAAACAACATAAATTTACTGATCAGGTTACATTGACATATGCCCACAGCTTGGAGATTATTTCATTTTTCAAAGATTTATTTTACGGTCTTCAGGGCGACAATTTTCATGTCAAGTCTTCATTATATGCAAGGAAACTGTGCTACTAAAAACTCACAGTGTTACAACAAATGTGCTTTGTGCGAGTTCCACTCAATTTGTCTGCAGATGAATTTCTTTTCTTACAAATAAAATCAACATCTTTTTCTACAATATCATATTTAAACCCAAAAAAAGCTCGATTGTTAAAGAGACCATGAAAAAAATCTGGTTTTTGTTTTTTAACCACCTGGTTAATAACTCACATGACCAATACGCTGTAATGTGATTCAGAACACCACTCATTTTGAGAAATACTGGATTTTAAATGTATTTGAGATCAACAAATGAAGACTCAAAATTCCCTTTTCTTCAATTTATCCTACAAAGTCAATGTCCTGCAACACTTCAGTTCAGTGTAATTTGAGGACATTCATCTGTGAACGAATCAAATTTATGACATCTGGTCTATTAAAGGCTGTCATAATCTTTGATGCTTGGTAAAATACATATACACAGTATGGACAGGGAATTGGGGTGTAACACTGATTAATTTAATAACACATCCACAATCTAAATGTACGTACACAGGTATCATCGGCATCTCAAACTCCCTGATGCAGCAGCCCCAAACAAATAGTGTTGCTTAGACTTTGTACAGTATCAAGATAGCATTTAAACCCTGGGGGTACACACACAATAATGATTATGTATTTTAGTGCCATATAGCAGTCAAGAGCTTTCCATGGGACCCTTTGGGTGCAATGTGCCCAAAGTGTGTCAACTAAAGCTGTTGACCTGGTCATTTTTTTTCTCTGAAAATACAGGAATGATGCACCTGAGTAACAGGTCTTTTCACGAGGAATTTATATCTGGGATCATAATAATTCAGATCAGGGAAACTTTTGTAGGATTCACACTACAAAGATTAATGCAATCAAAGATTGTCAGAGGTCTGTACCCCTCTGTCTGCAGCCAGTGTGACTGCGATTCTTTACCTGGTGCCATAGTTTTCTAATGTGATAAACGAGTCCAGGTATATGTGTGCTAAATTTAATAAAATCTGACAAATTGAATGGGTAAAACAATTTCATCAAACCTACATATGTTTCAAGGACACATCCATGGATACTTGAATAGAAAATGTATGCATTTACTATATACCCCACTGTTGCATGGAGTGGGCATAAATACATATTGGTGGTCTCGAATTGTCCATGCTTAACTTCATGCTTTTCGCAGAAACACTCACCGTACCAAATGAAAATTCAAATAAAAAAACAAGGAAGAATTCAAAATTTATATGCTATTATGAAGTTTAGAAGAAAATTAAGTTATTCTATCTTGTGGCAACAAACATATTAATTCACTACATTTTGGATGGGGTATTACAGTGCAGGAAGGCTGTCGTTTGTTCTCTGCATATTTCAATTCTTTAGCCTTTAATAAGGAGGGATATTATAATGTTCACAATTTTCCAAATTCATGAAAAATTAAGTTTGTATAAAATTGGGGCTGCAGGAAAATTTCCTGCACTACAATACCCCAGTGTTAACCAAATGAGATCAATGTCATGAAGGCACATATACATGACATCATCCCTGATGATTCAGGATCCATGTGCGTTTTTAACTCCTTGTTTCTTTGATGACATACATTGTAAAATGTGCCTGTGAATTAGCTTTCCAAAATGAAAATGAATCGGTGTAGCTGACTGGCCATCCAATACCAGATATACTGAATCCAGTGTGGGTAACCAATTGAGGATAGCGTCAGGATCAGGAGTTGTTGGATTTTCATGTTTTCATGAGGCTGTGCCAAGTACATGTACCATCCCCACTTATGTGCCACCGCTTCTGGCTTTTATTTCTCCTTGTTTGAAAAAGGCAAATACACCCCAAATCCAAGTTCTATTAGAAGAAATAAGTTTGAAAATGATGCCATTTTGAAAGCAGGAGGAGTCAGTATTTTACTAAATGCACCATGGCCTCTCATTGGTTTGTCCACTACTTAAAACCAATGAGTGACAAATCAAACGAAAGATTACAGTTAAAACCTTGTCCCTCACACCCATGTAACATAACCCATGCAGGATAATCTTCAGACATAGAAAAAAAAAAACATTTCTCAGTATTTATCTAGAATTGAAATAGACCAAATTATTCAACTTCCTAACTTAAAAAGTAATCATTCAAGTACCAACTTGTATGATCCAAAGAAATTTATTTTTGTACTGCCCATTAAATGGGAGATCCAGATAACAGTACATGAAAACAAAGAAATTGTCAATGTTCCCTCAAAATTGCTCTGCTTAAAACTTTTGGAGTTGCCAAACTGGGAGTCCTGCTGAATTCGGGAGACTTGAGACATATGTTCTCCATGCAATAAACAGGTGACAGTTTGCAACTTGAGTCACACCAGCATAATACCAATGTATCTGCTTTGTTATATGGCCAGCTAAGACACAACAAGTGTGATTATACACTAAAGAGTGTAATTTAAGCAGTAAAATAACTTTTCTGTGGAGGTATAAAAGATCAATCCAGAAATATATCATCCAGTTTCCAATTGATTTTTGTAATTACATTTGATACACAATCAAAAAGTACTCATTTGATAGAGAAAATTTCTAGGAAATGTCAAGCACTTTAAATCAAAATGACTTACGCCTTGTTCTCAAGTGTCTGTTGGTATTCAAGAACCACTCTGCCAAACACTTTCCCCATCTCCTGGAAGTCCAGTGTGTTGAAGTGTCTCTTACCCGTGCTGCAATAGGGAAACAAAACATGGTTATACATGATAGAAATAATATACAGTGAAACCTGTTTTGGGAGACCACCCTTAGGGCAGGCTGAAAGGTGGTCACATAAGGCAGGTGGTCTCTCAATGGAGGAGCAGTAACATGGGAGAAGTGGTAATAGGGACTTTGGAAATATGGTCTTAAAAGGCAGGTGGTCTTTCATTACAGTGGTCTCTCAAGACAGGTTTCACTGTATACATACTCCTCATAAATGAGACTATTTCACAAATAAGACATCCTTTTGGTAACCGTTCATTCTTTTTTCAAAGTTTATACATGAATAAGCATTTTAACCAATTAGTCCACTTCTACTTTAAAGCTGAGATAAACAGGACAACAAAATTTTATGGAATCCACTCACAAAAAATATTACAAAGAAGCACGGGCTAGACACTTGAAGCTACATGTACAGTCATGTACTTGCTTTTGTCAATTGATATGGGAGTCAAATAAAGTGAACTGGTTGGCATATGATGCCAAGAAAACCTGAAAAACACTTTGCAAAGGGATGGTTCAACATTTTAATCATTTTTGAAGTAGTACTTTCAGTATGCAGGGGGTTAATGGACCTGTACACTTCTACAGATAATGGAAAATGATGGTCATTTAAAACCCAGATTTTGTGGTATTTTGGTATTATTTCTTGAAAGATCATCATTTTTAAGTACTAAGTTGGGGGTAGGGAGGGGGGTAATGAAATTTAGTACCCTAAGTCCTAATTCAACCAGAGCCATGCCCGGGGGAATGAATGTCTCGCCAGCATAATTCATGCCACTCCGAAGTTTTTTGTTGACGGACAGACGGACGGAAAGTGACTGCTTAGTCTTGCCAACAGCTTATGCTGGCGAGACAAAAATGATGATAATGTTGAACCATCCCCAAATGTTATTTGGAAAGATGATAAAAGTTGGTGGTTATTGGTTGAAAGTCACCATGTGATCAGAGGATCTTTGACAAAACACAATGAGCTCCTAGGGATGATTGATAGGTCCCCCCAGAATTGTGTGCACATGTTCCATGTACCAGTCAAGGCCAGTGAAGGCAATGAGCGACTGACTCATAGCATTTGTAGAGCACAATTTGCCCAAAGTAAGAAATGACGGTTGAGCATCTGGCATGGTTGAACACAATTGTGCTCATTTCATTCCACCAGTGCATATTCATGTCAATTTTGTGTGCGTGTCAGAGACCATCAAAATTATGTGCTGGCATGGGTGTTCCACTTTGCTGAGGCTGCATTGTGAAGCTCTCATAAGCATTATTCGGGTTGGTAAAAGACCTCACCTGTTAAGCGTGGTGCCGCTGAATGTGGCCTCCATCGTAAAGCTGTTGTTGATGTTCATCTGTTTGTACATTACCACACGCCCTGTTGCCTCTTTGCAACGCTTGATCTGAAACTTGCAGCCCTTGAAGTTGAACTTGTCTGGTGCCTGGCATGTGTTGAAGGGTAAGAGAGTAAAACAAATGGATCACATTCTTCTTGGCCTGACTGTGCTACTGTAAACCCACTTGATGTTTCTGTACTTTTTTTTTACTTTCGCTAATTTCACTTACAGCACAGAACTATGAAAATAAAAAACTCAATTGGGCAGTACTTTACATTTAAGAGGGGATATGTCCAAAACAGTGAAATTAAAGTTTGAGTAAAAAAATTAGCATGTAAATACTGTGAAAAATGAAACACATGTAGATAAGTACATTTATACTATTCACACATATTAAGAAGATTCAAAATACGTATGTCTGGGCTTAACAGCAAAAAGTGGTATGGTATAACCAAATTCATTCAGTGTAATAATTACACTGTGACCAGTGAAACACAAGCATCTGGCATAGTTGTTTAAAAATCAAAAGAGCTGATTATGTCCATAGCTAATAACTTACAAAAATGAATTCAATAAATATGCAAATAAAGAGTTAAACATATTTTTGTGTTTACTGCCCTTGACACTTGTGTAAATAAACATGATATTCACGTTACAAACCTGAGAGTCAATGCTGAAGAGTGAGTGCACTAGCTGTCTTCATATCAATTTTTTTTTTTAAATGTAGTGCAGTTTCAGTCAATTTAAATTGGGCAATTTTACCATTAAAGATGACCAAAAAAAATACAACTAAAGGACATTGTTTCACCATTTGGGACTGGAACCAAATGATACGATATTTATACAGAAAAACTGAACATTATTGCAGCCATGGACATTAAGCTACAGGAAATATTTTTTAAGGAAGTGAAACAATATTACTTTTGAGACATAAGCCAAGAAAGGAGACATATATGCTAAAGCAATTATCAGCTTATGAGACACAAACTAAGCAATTAATGCAGCTACTAACTTTTGTGATGTGATCCAATGAAAAAAAGACACAAACGAAGAAGTCATTACCTGTTGAGACATAAGCCAAGGAAACAGACGCTCATTCAAGAAATGTTCGGCTGGGTTGACCCCCTCGGCTGCCTGGCTGGTACATCCGTACATGAACACATTGGACTTGCGGCTATGACCGTGGAGGTCACAATAAATGACAATCTACAAGGTCAAAGTCAAACTACATGCAGTGTCGTCATTTGGAGAAGTATAATGTACAGTGACAAGGTGACTATGGAACCATGATGCTTTTAATATAGCAACAATAAATAAATACATATGTATATTATTTTAAATAAACAATATCAAACAAGAGTGCATACTATATTTAAATTAAAGTATGCAAAATGTATATCAATTATATATATATATATATATATATACATAATATATATATATATATATATACATAATATATATATATATATATATATATATATATATATATATATATATATATATATATATATATATATATATATATATATATATATGTATGTATGTATTTCATGTTTAGATTTAGGTCCACAAGAAGCCTACAAGCTGCATAATTTAATTAATTAATGACCTTAAGTTACAAGATAAGACATCTTTAATATGTGCACTTCTGAAGTTTATTAATAAAGTTGTGATGACTGGTCAGTGCACTGTGTTACCTATGTGTAGATGTTTCACTACTCAAACCAAAAATCATATCAAAAAGAATCATTTTTGACATGCAAATTCAATATATACATTCGGGTATTGGGCACAGCAAATCATTTGTACTGTAGACCAGAGTATGATTTTTTATTGATCTCTAAATGCTATGTTAAAAAAAATGTATATTTACATTATGGAGTTTGGCAAACTCCTCCATCATTAGTTTGGTATAATAGATGGTTGGGAAGCTTTCACATCGGGGGTGTCTGTAGTTGCGATTTAAGTCGCGGGCAGCCAGAGAACATCTGTAATTACCCACTATGACCCCATCTGGATTAAGCATCGGGACAATTTTGAACACAAAGCGGTCTCTCAGCTCCTGCAACAATAAAGTGATCAACATATGAACAAACATATCTCCCACCACATGAAATATGTCTGTGTACATTAACCATACATAGTGCTAGAATTACTCAATCAACTAGATATAGCTTCAATCAGAGCATTGACTGAAGGGTCCACCCAAACAACATGTCCTTTGACTTTGAGCCATTTTATGATACTGAAACAAAATTGTTGAAGGACTTCTCCAAGTCTAATAATTAACTCATCTGGTGATATTCCCTTTTGTCCACTGTGCTGCCGTGTATATATGATTGCTACCTGCTGAACACCCTACCAGTGAACCCCAACCCAACCTAACCTTGGCACACTTATCCGAACTGGTGAGGAAGTCCAGGAGTCCTTTCATCATCCAGCTGCTGTTGGACTCCCCCGGATGGACTCTCGCAGTCACCACAACTCCCATTTTACCCTCAGATTGCTCAGACTCTGTTAAGTACAAAAACATAAAAATTTTTTATCTTGTATGAGGTATCTCTGATGGTATTATGTACATCAGTCACGTGCTTTAAAGTCAACCTGTGAGATGACTATAGTACCAGTATCTTGGCAGTGACAAATGAGCTCAAATGGCAAAGATATACAGCAAACACAGCATTCTACTATCTCTTATACTTCCTGTTGACCCCTCAAGTAAATACTGCAAAGTGACTCAAAAATAGGCTCTGTCTATTTTTAGTAGCCTGCTGAGGATCCTTGTGCCAAATTTGCACAAATTCCTTAAGAGCCATTTTCTGATACTAAAACAATACTCAATCCAAATTTATACTTCCACGAAAAAAAAAGAACTACTATGAGAAAAGCTCCATTAATAGATTTTCTTGTAAATTTTGATTTACTCCATCATGTACTTGCATAATTACTAACAACACCACACCAGTTGCTCAGAATTTTTAGACACTCACCAAAGTTTGTGATTGTCAAGAGGAAGCAACTGTTTCCTGCCCTTGTCTCACATAGCACCTGTCTATCTGCGACCTTTGACCTCTGTTTGTCACTGAGAATAAGGTCAAGGTCATCTTTGAGGTCAGTATAGGTGTAGGGATAACAGTGAGCCATGTAGTAAGTGTCTGCACCATGGGGGAATTCCATCTGCCATTCCAGTTGGTAGTAGTTCATTTCTCGTGACAACAGGGGGCAGTGCAAATTGGTAACATTCCTAGTATAACTAAAAAATTCAAAGCATAATATTATAGGTGATAGTCATATTTAACTATAATAACTGCAGACCTAGTTCTGGTCCCCTCAGTTGCTAGGCAACAGAACTGTGCTTCCACGATGATGAGGGAACTTGCACCAGTTATGTTACTTAATCATCCAGAAAGAACACTTTTTCTAACAAACATATGAAAGATTCTAAACATGTTTATTAGCATCTTATATGTTTTAAACCTTAGTGGATGACTAAAGCTTTTTGCACTCTCAACTTTTTACTTTCATCACAGAAGCTCATTTGACCCTGCTTTATACATAAACCTGCCCTCCTTCCTGTTAAGTTCCTTGTTAAAGCCTAGGTGGCAGCACAGGAAGCCAGTTATTATGAATGCCTCCTATTATGCAACATACAGAATACGTAGTGCAGGTAATACTAGCTCTAATTAACACTTGATCCCTGTACTTAAAGAACCCAAAAACTCTTTGTGAAAGTCCAGTCATCTTGATTATATTTCTTATGACTTTGTGTGGGAACATGGCAATGAAGGTTTCAGACTGAAAATCATAGAATTTAATATGTGGTTTTTATTTTATTTTATTTTTTTTTTGCATACCTTATATGGTGCCCAGTACGGATCCAACCAATACGTCGTGTTTCGGCATCTTTTTCAGAGTACACCAATGGTCTCATACCTTCATGAAAAAACACAATATACAGATTTGCTGGATTCATACCAAGATTTATCAAAATGTCTTACTGCAATGCACTTACAACAGAAACACCCATCACTTTTGCAGAAGTAGGTGTCCCAAATTCCTTTCCAATTTATTAGAATAATGATTTATTTACCAAGCTTGTGTTTCACACATAGAGTGGAACGCATCATTTTTTGGTGAAATATGTATTATATAGCTACACAAATAGGGGGTACTATCCCCCCTGCATATGAAAAAGTTATATTTGATGTCGCTGCACAGAATAGATAGATTTTTCTACTTCCAGTTGTCCCACCTGGCAATGCTGACGAGGCATATTGATACATGAACCAAAACTTTCTCTACCTCTTTCCCTGGAAATTTTTTAAGGAAGTTGACATGCTCTAAAATTGACATAATGATACCAGATTCATATTCTTTGTGAGCTGAACTTTCAAGTGCAAAACATGTCTGCAGCTTTCCTCAGCATGCTTAGGGAGCATTACACCTAAGGGGGCGGTCATTTTTTACTGGGGGGGGGAGGGCTCGGGATATTTGGATGGTGTATCATCATAGTTTTTGTGCCCCCCCCCGAAAAAAAACCCACAAGAATTTGCCCCCCTCCCAGCAAGTCTGCAGAATTTTGTGATGCCCCCGCCCCCCATTGAGCCCCCTCCCCCCCAGCCTTATACTGGTTATCGTTGTATGACTGTTATTAACTGATTCACAATTTGATGATCTCCCCCCCACCATTAGGAACATGTGTAATTTTGTGCCCCCCCCCCCATAACTGGGTAGAGAAATTTTGTGAACACCCCCCCACCCCCGTAAATAATGACTGCTCCCCCCCTAAATGCACTGGGGAAAGCTGTTGACTCAATCAAAACAGGGCCCTGATGAGTTAAAAGACTTTTGAATATACTGTATACAGCAAAATAATGTACTAATTTTCATCTGTATATTTAAATGTCCATGATTTTTCCATTTCACACATTTCATCAAATTTTTAATTTCACTATTTTCAACATAATTCCTATTAGGTCAATGTAAAAATACCATTTCATTGTTTTGTGCTATCAGCAAAATAAGCGAAAATCAAAATACAGCAAAATAAAAGCAATTCACAGTACTAGTATATTGTTTATCCCACAGTAATTTAAACTGAGCATGTAGTAAAAATATGAATGCAGAATAAAGTACCCACCATGGTTATACAGGCTGTCCCTCTTGAGCAGGTTAAGGATGCGGAAGCGGTAAGTGATGCCGGGTAGGGGGTTCTTGACACGGAAGTAGTACCACTGGGTATGTCTGTTGGTGTATAGGTCTGTCTTTAGGACCAAATCGTACTCAAACTGACCCCTGAAAACCAACAACGTAACCGAGGTAACAGACATGACCCCTGAAAACCAACAATGTAACTTTTATATGATAGTAACAGACATGACTCTTAAAAACCAAAAATGTAACCATGCATGGTCACAAACCTAGAGCATATTCCATTTCATGAAACTTTTATTTTCATGGTGTTATAGTTCCTTGCCTTGGTATAGCAAACCAAGCCCCATGCATATTATACAGTAGTCCCTCCTTTGAAAGACCACTCCTTTGGGAGACCACCTCCTTTGAGAGACCACATTTGTCAGGTCTTTCTGTAGTACTTTTCATGTTATTTATACCTCCTTTGAGGGACCACCTGCTTTATGTGACCGCCTTTTGGGTGGCACTAGGCGAGTCTCTCAAAGGAGGGACTACTATATGTACCACATGTCATCAACCCCAGGACTACAAGATTTAACTGTTTAAGTGCCAAATTTTGGACTGTCGCAACAGCTTTTTTTAGCAGGCATTGCACCCAATGCGCGCTGAGAAAAGCTGTTGACCTGGGGTATTCTCTCTGGAACTACATAGGCAAGCTGGTACTTGAATGAATTGTCTTTTACAAGGAATAGGAATCTGAGATCCTTATGATAATTCAGACTAGTTTGACCTTAGAACATCAACTTTAGATGAGAATGGCACTGAAAGGGTTCAGGGCACATTAGATGCTAATATTTTTGAGAAACCTGCATGCATATTAATAAACTTTAGAACATTAAAAAAACAAGAGGGCTGTGTGAACAGCCCATGGTCAGCTGATCTTGACATTCATCACACTTGCAGCTCTATAAACTTGGGAAAGGATCAAAGTCACCCATGTTCTGAGTAAGTCTGACCTTTATAGAAGAACACTAACATGTGCAACATCAAGGTTCAAGTAGTTCTCAAGTTATAATGAAGAGTAAAATTCATGCATGTTGCACTATGACCCCAGAAACGATGTCAAGGTCCTTTATGTACTGTCTAAGCATGACCTCCATTCAAAAACATTACCATGTGTAGCATCACGGTACTAACTCAAAACAAATCTCAAGTTATCAAGTAAACAGTAAATTTCGTCTCAGTTGTCCTGTGAATTAGCATTAGAATGCCCATTTACTTACATAGTAATCAAAAGGAAAGATGCATTGACCGATAAGTACCCGAAATCCTTAAAAATCAGGAATCGAAAGCAGTGCCACCCAGTAAACAACTTTGTTTGACCCTTCCACAAGAACATATCCATCACATTCCAGCTTAATCTGAGTGACGGTTCTGAGAACAAGTGAAAAATAGCAAAACCATACAAAAAATTCATTATTTTTTTTTAAATTGCAGCACCACCTGGTGAACAAATTGGGAACTAGGTGTTCCTGGGAGTGTCTATGTACGATATCAAAACAATTGGGTGAGCGGTTTCAGAAGAGAAGAGTTTTTAAGGTTTGCTCAAAAAAAAACCAAAAAACATTCATAAAAAAATCCAAAAATCAATAGTGCGTGACCATTTGAATAAACTTGGTAGAGATCCACCGAAGGCACATCCCCACCAAGTTTGAAGTAAACCTGGCCAAAATTATTTAAGTTATAACCATTGCAAGAAATTCCCATGTTAAACTTTCCTATTAAAACTTTTGTAAAGATTTTTGAAAAAAAAATCATAAAAAATCCAAAATTCATTGGGACATGACCATTGGAACAAACCTGGTAGACACCCACCCAAGGTACATCCCCACCAAGTTTGAAGTAAAAAATTAGAAAAAGTTTGAAGCGCCACCTGATGAACAAATTAAGAACAACACGTCCCTAAGAGTCTTCCTGTTTGATATCAAAGCAATTATGTAAGCGGTTTCGGAAAAAAAAAATTTTTTTAGGATTTGTCCAAAAAAAAGAACAAAAAAAAATACATTAAAAATCCAAAATCACTGGAGCATGACCATTTGAACAAATCTGGTAGAAACCCACCCAAGGTACATTGCCACCAAGTTTGAAGTTAAT
Organism: Hermodice carunculata; assembly: GCA_964020975.1. NCBI lineage: Eukaryota > Metazoa > Annelida > Polychaeta > Eunicida > Amphinomidae > Hermodice > Hermodice carunculata. The sequence goes on along the minus strand of OZ026623.1, from coordinate 60,096,737 downwards.
CTGGATGAGGGTTTTGGAGAAGAAGTCGAAAATGTGAATTAGCATTAGAATGCTCATTGACTGCCATAGTAATCAATAAGAATCCTGCATTGACCGATAAGTACCCAAATTGAAAAAATCATTAAAAATCAGGAATCGGCAACATTTCAACATAGTGAACAACTTCGTTTGACCCTTCTACAAGGAGCATATCCAACATGTTTCAGCTTAATCTGAGTAACGGTTCTGGAGAAGAAGTTAAAAATAGCTAAAACACACAAAAATTCATAAAAAATTAGAAAAAAATTTCAGCGCCACTTGGTGAACAATTTAGGAACTAGAAATCCCAGGAACTGTTCCTGTACATGTGTGATATCAAAGCGATTGGGTGAGCGGTTTCAGAGAAGAAGATTTTTTAAGACTTGCCCCAAAAAGAACAAAAGAATTCATTAAAAATCCAAAAATCACTGGACCATGACCATTTGAACAAACTTGGTAGATAGACACCCACCCAAAGCACATCCCCACCGAGTTTGAAGTGGATCTGGCTGAAGGAGGACCATAAGATAAGCTAAGCTGAGTGACAAGTCAGCTGTGCTAAAAGTTATGTTGGATTGGGCTGAGGATGTGTGCACTTAACAACAATTTTTAACCATTTGGGCCTCTTACACCTTGCGGAAGCTGCAGCATGACTTGCCAGGCAGTGCCAGAACCACTGACTTAAGACTAAAGGCATGTTGGGACTTCAATGAAAGCTCTTTTCATGAAGAATTTAAGTATGCAATTGTCGTCTTAAATCCAGGTAAATATACGAAAAAAAAATAGGGACCGATATGGAATGAGTTAGGGAAATGTCTCCCGCATGCTCCATTCTCATTTTAAACCTAGGATGAAAGTTCGAAGCTTGGAATTTGCAGCCATCGTCAAAATATCAAGCTGAACACAATTATACTCACACTCTTCGAGCTTGCCTCAGGTTACCCGACTCAAAGCGTGACTCGAACTGGAGACTGGGCGAGTTGCCCTCTGTCGGGGCTGGCGGTTCATAGTCTTTACCACTGCGCTCCGAGTCATACACGATCAGCACCCCTCGGAACTTTGGATTGTATTGTGTTTGTTGGTTATCTACAGTCCGTGTGCTTGTCTCTGAAAGTGAAAAACTTAGCTATGAGTGCAAGAAGGTAGGATGAGGCAGGCTCAGTATTTCTTGGCTCAAAACAAATGGTTTTATGCCGTGTCTTCACTTCAAAATTCCAGCCAATGCTGCATAAAACACATTTTCTTTGTGGTGAGTTAGTGATAAATTAAACTAACAATGCTCAGATTTGATACCTCTGCATTTGTCATCAAAAGTTTAAGTGTCTGACTGTCACTTATTAATGGTTTCTCACCTGATTTTTTTTTTTTTTTTTTTTTTTTCATGTTTCATATATTACTTTTTTCCTGCCAATTCCAGGTTACTGGAACACTTCAATAACACTCTGCAGCTGGCTTAAGCTTCAAGTTGTTATTGATCTGCATCTGGCAATATGAAATGTATCAACTTGATGGCAAAATTTTTTCCTGATATGTTCAATTTCTTCTCCCTTTGCTTGCAACTCAAATTGACTTCATTTGGTTTTTATTACTTAAAGGCAAGATTATATAAAGGCTTTTAATGCTAGTGATCACACTCAACAATCCTGAGTTAAAATAATTTCAAAATCCCTGAACTCTTTCAATGCCAACTGTGATTAAAGTAGAAGTACTTAAGATGAACTTCTCTGAACTATGAAATGGATACTATGTTACTGTAATTTAATATTCTTTGTAAAAAGGCCTTTCATTCAAGTACCAGCATGCCTAGAGTCCCATAGAATAAAAGGGTCTGGTCAATAACTTTCCTTGTCCCCCTTTGGGTACCAATGCACCAAAGCATGCCGAGGAAGGCTGTTGACTCAGTCCAAAATACGGCAATGAAGGGGTTAAACATCTTGCAAAAGAAAATGAGTCAGAAGCTCAGAACATTGAAAGTCCACTTTGGCATGCTGCATGTACTTCAGGTAATTGATTGCTACAATGCTCTGCTTTGAAAGGCTTTGTGTTCCACTTAGACACAATTAAGAATATAAACAACATGGAAAGCAATTACACACTTCTGAATGTACAGCACAGCTATAAATACTAATGCATTACGCTATAAAGGTAAATCCATAAACGTAATTATGTAAGTGAGTATTCGGGCCGCGTTGTTCATTTTGTTACCACCAAATATAGAATGTTTTCCTTGGCAAGCATGCATGCCTTCAGCTATAGTGGTCAACAGTGGTCCATGATATAAGGCCACTCAAAGTAAATGTTTATTTTGCCAAGCATTTCCTTTTTAATATTTGATGATTGCTACTTTTATCCCCCCCCCCCCAAACAAAAAAAAAATCCTATTTTCATCACATGTTTTCTCTTATAAAATTTACATGATTTAGAGTAGTATGGCTGTGTACAAAAAAAGACTAAAACGTTTGACTTTGGCCTATGATATAAGACACAAGCTTGAGCAAAACATGTTTTCATAGCCCAAGACTACTTCAGCCATTAATTGCCTTGTGAGACCAAACCAGAGTCAATAACTTTCCTCAGCACAGGTTGCATGCAATGCACCAAACCCATGCCAAAAAAAACTATTGACTTGGGGTGAGCCATTCTAATAGGTCTTACTTATAATTCTCAGCAAAAAATAATGTCATTCTCCTAGCATATAATTATATGTATATAAAAACTTTAAAGCCGACAACTTATATCCAGACCCTTTTGGGTGATTAAAGGATATATGGCAAGTTAGCAACTTAGCAGTGACTCTCACAAAGTACTGAATATATAACTTTGTATTCCAGTATAAAGTACTGAATATATAACTTTGTATTCCAGTATAAAGTACTGAATATATAACTTTGTATTCCAGTATAAAGTACTGAATATATAACTTTGTATTCCAGTATAAAGTACTGAATATATAACTTTGTATTCCAGTATAAAGTACTGAATATATAACTTTGTATTCCAGTATAAAGTACTGAATATATAACTTTGTATTCCAGTATAAAGTATGGTAAACTGAATATTTTCTGAAAGCTAACAAACTAGAGATGCTTTTCATTTCACATTCATTATGTCATGTTGGCTACAATGTTTGTTTAACAATTACACAAGTGATCATCATAATTTACCACAAATTTGCTTTAACTTGTTCAATTTTGAACATACATGTATTGATCTCAAATCTGCAGCAAACTGAAGTTTATGCAGTAAATCAAAAAAGCATGCCTCAGATTTTCCAATTTTGGTTTCGTTTTGTCACCAAAGTTGGTCAAAGGTAGCTTGCCTTTGATGTGTCAACTTTTCAACTTCAAATAGCTGTATATAAGGAACAACATAAAAATTTCAACATTTGAGACATGCTTTTTGGATTTACAGTATGTTCTCTAGTTTACCACTAATTTGATATCAAAATCTATTAAAATGTAGGAGTTGAGGCCAAATTTGTGTCAAAGAATGACAATCACTTTTTACACTTTTGTAATTGTTGTGTAAACCTTGTAGCTAAAAAACACTACTACTGTGCCACAGAATTATTTCTTAGGTTGTATACTTTCCAAAAGTGTATACTTTATGCAGCTTCTTGAGTATATTTGTGAGTCATCTGTAAAAGAGAAGTGTCCCTCATCACTAAACTCATTGCTAACTTGCCATGTATCCTTAAGTGCAAAATGGTAAACCCTTCCCCCTTGTATTAAGACTAAATCACAAGCTTTCCTTGACGTTACTCAAATCCACCCCATAGGAAGCTGTAGACCAAGGACATGCTATAGTCTGATGGGTTTGGTGCCACCAGGGGGGTACATGTAGTTCCCCAAATTTTTGGTGGGGCTGTGCGGCTCAACCTTTCAAAACCCATCCTTTGGTAGGGTGGTTTTTCACAAAAACGCTACCTTTGCTGGGGAATTTTTTAACCAAAATAGTACAAAATATAGTCTCGAATTGGAGGGATTCAAGAGCTCCAGGAAGAAAATTTTTCCCTTAGTTAGGAAAATTTTCCCGAATTTTGGGTCATAAAGGAGAAAGAAAAACTACCGTTTTTAGGGACCTTTGTTATGGAAATTTCGCGGAAAAGAGGGGCCTTCAGAGTGGCCATACCCAGTATTGTCACTAATGGAAGTATCCCCTCAAGGATTGCTGTGCATTTTTCATTTAAATTGTTTTGGTTTTTTTCATTAACATCAAAATTAATACAAATCATTGAAGTAGAGGACATGTTACATGTAGCTCCAGTCAGTTTCGTCAGCTTAATGCTGAAAGGGTTAAAAAAAACTCCATTACATACAGCTTTTAAATCCTGTTTAAGACATGCAAGGAGGTTAAAACAAGAGCAGATTTACAACATATTTACAGGTACATAACCAATTACAATTAATATAAATCAAATGTTTCAATGATTTAGGTTTATGTAAATAATATACATGCAAGGCCTTTACAATATACAACACACATAACATAACTAGCTGCTGCTTTAAATGATAATCACAAGAAATATACATACCTGTGGAATACATGGCTCCAATACCCACAAAGCAAAATTAACCTACCTCAGGCAATGCAGACTTCATCATAAACTGGCATTTAACTCTTTAATTGCCAAATATTTTACTGAGTCAACAGCTTTTTTCAGCGCGCAATGGGGGCAATGCGCCCAATGTGCACCGACACAGGTATTACATGTCTCACATTCATTGATTTTATGGCCTTGAAATTAAAAGTTAATGAAATTAGCTGAACAAAAAAAGAAAAACCTGGAACTTGATACATGACAAACGTTTCCAGTTCACCAAAAACTTTGAATAAAACAATTTTGGGAAAAAAGCTGCTGAATCAATTCTGATCAACAAACAGAAGACGGGTCACAGGGAAGTTCAAAAGCGTTATGATTACGTAAAAGTATTTGATATTGTGTTAATCTCTTGCATGCGTCACGATATTTTCTGCAGGTATTTCATTTTGCTATTTTGCCATCACATATATGGAATACCGCTAATTTATTCAAATATATCAATGACATGCTTTATCATTAAGGGTATCAATGACTGTATGTAACACTTTACCGGTTATGGGCATCCTTCTGTCACAAGAGGGTGACAAATTTCGTAACCCAGCTATAGCTTTGTGCATTGCTAAAAGCTTTGTAGGATCTGACCATCCTCTTACTCTATGTATATTTGAAACTGCCGACACATACGTAGGGGGCAGTTTTGTTTAAGGGTTGAAATGTCGTGTGTGCACACCTTTTTTCTCTTGGATGAAGGATCATAGGAAATAGTTGAGAAAAACCGTCAATGTTGCCAATCCTCCAAACTTAGTTTATGATGTTATAATAGGCAAGTAACAGTGGAAAACACGTCAAAAGCGTGTATGACGTGAGTATGGCCAGCATTATCAAGAAAGTCTTGCCTATCACCAGGTAATGAGGCTGAGGCATGCACAAGACTATTGGGGGTGATAAGTGAACACAGCAAGTCAGATAAACATATACTGACCCAGACAACCACATGCAGAGGATTTTCAAGTGTTGGTATTCAAGGACTAAAGCTTAACTAAGCTTAACTGAGCTTAAGTGGCTGGGGTTTTGTGAAACACATACATGTGGTCATCATGCCAGTCTCTCTTTTGGGTCAAGAAATACAGTCTTCAGCCAGCTTTCCACTTTTTAATACGTGTATAATCATATATCTCAAAATGTTCTCTGTTCGGATTTCTGATACCATCTTGCAGTGATATCTGCAGATGGCCAGCACTTACATGTAAATGCATTCTTTACTGCTCAAATGCTCCAAGGGTGCGAGCAAACTGAAATATTATTACAGTACCTTAAGTTTCAGTCCCATTCCACAAGTATATTCACTCTACATGTTTATACGATTTTCTACAAATACTTATGTGACTGTCTACATATTCATACCTTCAAGTCGAAGATACTCAGCATCACGCGGCAGGTTACGAATCAGCCTTGGTGTGGGAACAGCGGGGCCGCAGTGACCATGTGGCCAATACGGGCCATACGGCCAGTACTTGATGTCCAGGGGAGGTTTATGATGATCACTTAAATACTGTTCCAGTAGTTGGCTGTATCTATCGAAAATGGCAGATGTCTCAGCATTGACCAAGCAAGAATAGTCCGTACAGTGCACTCGCGGAAATGCATCAAAGAAGGACATTCCTTTTCTCCTAAATGCCCAAGCTCAACTTGTCAGACTACTTCCCATCCAAAATTTGTTTTTTTCAAGGCTTCTAAATAGCTTATGAACTTGCCAACAGGAATAAACTTAAATTTGACAGTTATCACGTATGTCATCATGCAGCCAGGTTCCCCTTATGTGCATCAATATCAGTTATCCCAGAACACAACACAGCATTGCACCAACTTCATAAACTTGGCAGAAAAAATGGACTTACATGTAAACACTTGCCTACCAACCTACATTCTTCAGATCTGCTATGCCGGGAAATAGATATATTCACATTGAAAAAGTACTAAAATCAATAGCTCTGCAGGTACATGTATGTACACCAAAATACCACAATCCTGCAAATAATATTTTGTGCGAGACATTTATCAAAGTCTTGTGCTCTATTTAGCACTCTTGACTTTGTCTCGGTGTCGACCGTCTACGCTTGATCCTGTCATTCTCTGCCCTTTTTGGCGTGCACTTTGGGTGTCTCCCTTTCTAAGTGTTTTGGTCTCATTTTTTGGAGATGGATCATTGGGCATATTCCCTTCTGCGGTACAGTCGGTGTCCTCTGGATGAGCTTGCCTCGTTCTCTTGAAGGCTGCCTCTTTGAGGTACAGATGTGCCACCAGCATACTGCTGCGTCCTCGTCTAAGTAACGTCTCCTGGTGCAGGTACTGCACTACCACGCACTGCTTCTTTGTGGCAGAAGTGCCTGGCACTTCCATACAATTCAGCCGTTTCAGCAAAATGGCTGCCTTGAGACTGATCGAGCTGGCTCAGCACACAAAATGGCAGTAAACTTGATGATCTGCGGGATCATGTGACTTAAACAATATATGAAAGCCCCTCAAGAAACTGGCCTGAATTACTTCAAGGCACATCAAGCTCTCACAGCTACTTGCAAAAAATCATCTGCATCAAGTCAGTTCCCTGGGAAATTGCTGATGCCTCTTATAAATATTCTCTACATAATATTAATGTCCTCAGCTCCTTGGCAAAAAGAAAAGCTGTCTCCACAAAAGAGATTGATGTCTTCAAGATGGAACAGCAAGTTCTTTGTATATCCCTACATGTCAAAAGCACTCTACATTGGTCAGTTCCAGAGGAAGCATCTTTCGTTGCCCGGCCTCCAGGAAATTGTTATCGCGTAAATGACCAGGTCACCTATGATACCTGGTCCACATAATGTGTCCCACACAAGCTCAGATTTGATCAGTGCAATGGGTTAACACCTGAGAGTACACTGAAGTTCAGAGTCTTGATCTTATCGGCAAATTACGTATGGCCTTGGTGCATATGTGCGACTGCAAGGTACATCTTGGTTTGTACCACTCCTAGGCAACCAGGTAGTTCTACACTCCATGTGTGACACTTAGGGTCTTGTTTTCATTGCAGTGGAACAAACAAATATTGACAAAATGAGCAGTCACCTTTAACAGCCGCTCACGATATATATCAGGGTCCAACTTCTCTCGCCTATCCCGGCATCAAAATGCTGCTGTGAGAACGGTTATCTTTTTCAACTGAGTGGCCTATGTTTCGATCATTAAGGCTCAAAAAGCATGAATAAATAAGTGACAGTGTCCACGCAAGATGAATTCAAGGTGCCACCCGATGACACCACATGCTGGGCTTCTATGGGTCTGTCTACATATTCTCTTATCCCGGCACCACAGCATAAAGCCTCACACAATGGCAATTGTAGCCACTGTCATTGCCTTTCTGTTCCATGATCTCAACTTCAATATGGGTAAGACCCTTCAGCACAGCACTAACTATAATTTACGTACTCCTTTGAGCTACTCTAGTATTCTGGCCCGGTTTTCAGTCCTTGCTAAACGTGTTTGTACGCATACCAGATTGGCTTACAGTATGTCTGTCTTTCATTAAGTCCTGTCAATATTATTCATATTTTAACACACTATTAAACTTGTAAGCCTAATTGGTCCTCTGCTCACTTGATCTGCTGTGTAAATACTGTCCTTGCTTTTTGTGCTTTTGTGGGGGCTTAATAATGTGAAGGTAGTCCTTTTGTCAACGATGCCTTTAATGATTTCATCTCCATTTCCAATTAAGCACCTTTAAACCCGTCTTCAAAGCAACTCAACGGCACTGGGTGTTCAGTTGATTTTGTGCTTTCTTGTCATGATGAAATTGCTAGTGCTACACATTAAGAAACTAAAAATGCCTGAAAAGCATTCTGAGTATTTACAGCAATATGAGTTAAGTTAAACTCCATACACATATATATATACATCATATGGAAGATTTAGAGTGAAAGTGCTACCCATACAGTAAGCCTCAACACAAACACTTGTCCAAAAAATATGAAAAGTCCTGTGAATACAGACTCATGTACAGCCAGACCCAGTAATCAAAGTACTATAGCTAGTCTAATGCAATGTCCAGTATGTGAGGTTCTGGCTTTTGAAGTAAGGTCATACATGGGTAAAAATTGCAAGCAAACAAACCAATTCAATTATGGCATGAATTAACCATGCACCCTCCTCCAAAAGATTAACCCCGTAGTACTGGGCTTCAAACCAACTCTACTGAGCTCTCACCATTGCATTTGGGCATAACTACAATTCAATCATAAGCATGATCAGGTAAGCTGTTGACCTAACACATACTGTTCTCTTTGTTCTGGGACCTGAGCCATGCTGCTACCATGAAACCTGATTATATTTTACGTTCAGAACGAGCGGGACACCAGTCGCCTAGCTGAAATGGGAAATGCACATATCCACTCGACCAAATCCCCATTAATAACACTCACATATCTGACATATTCACTTACTGACACAAGTTTTCAGGGACTTAAAGTAAAATTCCTTTGTTGTTTGACTCATTTATCATTTTTATCTCACAGTTTTAGGTTTCTTACACATTATGTGGAAAGCAGTTGGTGTCATGATAACCTGGTTTCACTCTAATTAAATGAGGAATTTTGTATCAGAAATTTGACTCTTAAATCACTGCAATAATTATTACACCTTTTCTGGTCAGAATAGGTCTAACACTTGTATGGGCTCAGTTCAATCAAAATATACTTTTCAGCAATGTTAGAATCTTAAAAATTAACTCGCATATCTTTCCAAAATAAGGCATATGAAGATAAGTTTGCTACACATATGTGTTTTCCATTAATATTGCTTCCACCTTTCAGGGAAATGTCTCTGGTCTTATGGGTGATTTCCAATACATGTACACATTTTTCATGCTCGCCACTTTCACTGTTTTTCTAGACACATTTCATAGGTGTCAAGATCAAACTGTTTTGAATTGGGGGATTCAGGTAGAAGGAAAGAATCTGTAGCTTTCCTTGGTGCACATGGCATATTGCACCCAACCCACATCAACAGATCAAGAAAAGCTCATCTCATCTGCAATTCTTGGCAAAAAAAAAATACTAACATGAAATTCAAGTAAAAACCATTAACATGATTAAAAGAGGCAATAATTTACCTCTTGGCACTTTTGGGTGATTGGAGCAGAAAGGGTTCAGATGAGCACCAGTTTTGCATGTGACCACTGGACAAAGAGTCAAGACTGAGTCAACAGCTTTCCTCGGTGACCAGGGCCATTAATCAAACCTATGCCAGAGAAAGCTCAACCTAGATCGTGCTGTTTCTATCATCCAAGGCTCTAAAGAAACATCTTTGGTAACAAGCTAATTTTGCTATATACAGAATAAGAACATTTACAAGTAAGCCAACTTTAGTTTTTAATTGTCTCTTCAAAAAATATTCAGAAAAATCTCACCATCCAGTCAAAAATTATAATAATTTAAAAACCAGACAATGAATATTGTAAAAGCATGGTTTTGTTTTCCTGATTGCAGATAATTTTACACAATAAGTTCAGAGAAACATTCATAAAATTCAACCCAACAGTGACAGAAAAGTTATTTACAGCAAAAGCGAGATCCAGATGAATTAAAAAGGTGCATGAAAACAAAAGAAATTGGGCCATTTTCCCACAAAATTGCCTCATTTTAAAAACTTCTGGAGTCTCCAAATTGGGAACTCCTGCTAAAATCACAAGAGTTGACAGGCAGGACATGTAAATTAAAATTTGTATTTGCTGCCAATCAGAGTCATCAAAGGTCAGTCAGTTCACTATACACTACAGTCTGGTTTACCTTGAAGAATAGAGATGATATTAAACAATGAAAGCTTAAATGTATAATCTGTCACAAGATCAACGCCTGGGGACACAAAGAGTTATAGCAGGAGGTTAAGCACATCCATCTACAACAAAATTTCATACCTTTAACCCATTGCCTCTTAACTGGCCAAAATTGACTGGTGACTTCTGCAACATTTTTGACTAGTTTCTACCACAATAAAAAAAAACAATTTGAGTAAGAATTACAGACGAGACCTATGAAGATGACCTACCCCCTGAGCTACAGCTTATCCCATCATGCCTTGGGTTGGTGCATTGAATCAGTCTTAAAATCAGTCTAAATTCAAGGTAGAAAGGGTTAATATAATTATTTTCCAATCAGGAGTTCTCAACAAAGGGGATTATTTTACTTTAGGATTAACATGATTGACAATTAAATAGTAATAAATGCTTTCTTTCCTCTTGTATTGTTTAATCAGGCCACAAACATACACGTGTACATGCTTTTGATCTGAGATTAATTACATAACCCCATGCCTTGCATAAACTTTCACACAAAGGATCTTGTACACAGACACTGGTCTTGAACAACCACCAAGACGTTGGGTCTTTTAACTCTTTAGTGCCACATTTTGGACTGAGTCAACAGCTTTCCTGGGTGCGCTTTGGGGATAATGCATGCTGAGGAAAGTTGTTGACCTGGACCATTATATTCTATGCAACAACAGGCATGCTGGTACCTGAACTTAGATAAGGAAAATAAAACTAGCTTCCTTGATATAATTCAGAGACGTTCATTTTAAGTAGTTCGACTTAAGTTGCAGCTGGCACTAAAACTGTTAAAATCTGATATACACAGTAGTCCCTCATCAGACAGGTCACCCTTACAGAAGGTCTTATTAGTGGTCCCGTAAACATGATGAAGTATGTGGTCTCTCAATAAATGTCAAACAACATTGACAAGATAGCAGTAAGGACTTCGAAAATATAGTCATAAAAGGGAGGGGGTCTCTCATTACAGTGGTCTCTCAAAGGAGGGTCTACTGTATACTCTTTTAATACAGGGAGTCTCAAGGCAAGTTACGCAAACAGTTAGGCTGAACACAATTCATTTGATGGACATCACAGGCACACTGATATACAGAATCTAGGACTTTTAGTCGAAATCAACATCGTCAGAGGCCAACTTTGCCGAAGGTTAAATCTGGTTGAAAAGTAATCTCGTCACTACACAACTTCGTCGATAGTCATCTTCATCGCAATGTAACATCGGCGAAATCAACTCGGTCGAAAATCAGAATGATCAAAGTGCTGTTTGGTCGAAAGGTAACTTCATTGTGAGGCCATTTCGCTCTAAAATTGGTAGTGAAACGGGTACCAGGTGAATGGGTCCGATGAATGTTGATGGTGGCCGTATAATGATCATGTGACTGAACACAACCTGCCAACTTTTTACACTCTCGTTCAGTTAAAAAAATATCTAAACAGCCATCAATTTCAGCCATGCGGACTGGTCGACGGCAGAGAGAAGACTGAACCCCCCCCCAAAAAGAAAAAAGAAAAAGAAAAAAAAAGACATGGAAAACAGATAATGTATGCAGGCAAACTTTATTCACAGTTTGATATCACCCCATTAAAATTGTAGCCCCCATGGTCGCACGCGCGACCAATTGTCTTTTCGGTCAAACCGAATGAACTTTCGTCGAAGTTGATCGCGACAAGATGAACTTTCGCTGAAGTTGATCGCGACCAGTTGGACCAGACGGCCAAATTGATTTTGACATATTGTCATTATGGCCATTCAGACAGTCGACAATTTTAACCTCCGACGAAGTGAATATACGGCGAAGTTGATTTCGACGAATTGTCCGATAACCGATATACATGTACCTGACTGAAAAACCCTCCAAGTGGAATGTCTTGTCCAAAACTCAAATTTATCTGCCTGTCAAACACATATGGTCTTTCAGAACAGCGGTTTTATGACTTTAACCCTTCTTGAATTCACCAGGCAACTAGCACCCTGCCTGCATGATTTTACTTTACCATTTCCCCCTTGAATTAAGACTGAGTCAACAGCTTTCCTTGGCATGGAGTGGGCACTTGCCAAGGAAAGCTATTGACCTGGAGCATATGACCTTGATAGGTTTCCAATACAATTCTCAGTCACACTATTTTCTATTACTGATGATATTAGTTGAAAACACTGAAGAAAACGACGTTTGACCACCAGCCGGCCTTGGCCAGTTTAAGGGGGGAAAGGGTTAAAATGTCACCTCACAGTGCAACCTGCACAGAGTGGTATCTACACAGACAGCCTCCAGGAACAGACCTGTCACCGTTAGGCTGCCCTTTGAAGACAAATTGATTACATTTCTTGGTAAATTTACCTGCATTCTAAGACCACCTGCAGTACAAGACCACCTTTTCCATGTGGCAGACAGAGTCTTAAAAAGCAAGTATGATATCACTGGCATTTCAAAGACCACATGTATAAAAGGGAAAGACCATAAATCCACATTCTGACTTTATATTTGGCACATCCAGCATTTGCATGCATTTTCGTTAAAAGCATATCGAACATTTTATGAAAGAAATTCTTTCCGAGAAATGCTCTTCAGACAAGCCTGGGGTAATTCCCACAATTAAGTTTCGCCAAAAGTATAATAATTTACATCCCTAGCTGTGAAAGAGTTGACAACTTGTGTCACACTCTTTCACTCTGACTAAATGTGCTTTATGGTAAACCAAGGAGTCTAACTAATAAGCTCTGTGGATAAACTAAGTCAGTGACCAAGTCATATTAGGGTAAACTAACAGTAATCATATCTAGACAAGTCAAGGTTAAGCCCAGCAAACAAGATAAATAAACATGCACGAGATTTTAACCCAATCACCTGAATCTAACCCAATCACCTGATGAGATTCTGGTAATAAAATGTCCTAACAAATCTTCCCTGCCAGTTTTAAGTTTGTCCACAGTAAGTGATACACCCATACTAATGCTGCCCTCTGATGGGTGTTTTCCATATCAAAATTTTAATGGTATCAACTGGGAAGTTGAGCAAAATCAACCAGATCAGGAGCCCATCCAAGTCTGATCACTTTTAGTCTGTAGAACTATACATGTAAGTAGGAACATGCACTTCCCCCTTAAGCCGGCGGAATCGCAGAATCATCATTTTTATCATGGAATTACCTATTGTCTGAAAACATTAAATAACAGTAAAAAAAACTATGAATATTTAACGATTTTACTCCTGTTATGTAAGCAAAATCATCATTGGTAACTCTGATGTTTGTTTTCAGGCCGTATTTATTTTTTTGTCTGCATTTTGACACTACTACAGCACTTCCAGTTTATCATTTCCAGAACATTCTAGGTCACCATTTGATCCAGTTACAAATAAAGCAGAATAAAGCAGAATGCAGTAAAATTAAAAGCAGAAAAATATATTTTTGAAAGCAGGAAGTGGATGGCTCTATGTAGTTTGTATATTCCTGATCCTTTGTATTGTAATCTGGCAATTTAAGAACTTAAACACAGTACGGTGGGCTCCCTCTTATAAGGTCACCCCAAATGCAGCCAAAAAAGTGGCCTTATAAGAGGGGTGGCCTGTCTTGAGGGGGAGAAATTTATTGGAAATACCATACTTTCTGCACAAGAATGCTGGCCTTTCAAGAAGGGTGGCCTCTGGTAAAAGGGGCCTTATAAGAGGGGGTCACTGTAGTATCGCATCATGTATATGTGGAAATTCTAGCTTCTCGTGAATGTTATTATGCAACATAAAATTTCCATAGGATATTGCATGGTAAGAAAGTATTAAAGATCTAGCCCTTTCTCACCAATAGCCACCCCTCTTATAATGACACCATCTTCATGCAGAAAGGGATCATTTCTGTATCGCCCCCTCCCCCCAAAGACCACCACTTCAGTGTGGTCACTACTCCAGTGCAGATTAAGTGCACAAAGGGTGGCCTTATTAAAGACAGGACACCATAATACGCAATCTAATACATCTCTAGCCCTCAAAATTGTGTGTACATTGTATTGCACTATGTGTTCAGTTGAGTATGCATCTTCTTGTAAACTTCCATGCTATGGCAAGTCCCTTGTGTGTGCATGTATTTTTTCAACAGCATACATATATTGCTGCATATGAGTTTACATTGCAATCAGCAAAGACATTCTTCATGTCACACTGCAAACTACTGTAATTCTTGACATTTTTGTGTAGCCTTAAGTTCACACAAACTTGATTTTTTGAAAATTTTACAATGTTGCACATTTTAATTTGGCTCATTAATGGGGAGTCTAGTCTCATAATGAGGAAAGAGTTTAGAATAGTATAACTAAACAAAGGATATAAATGATGATAAACATGATAAAGAATATTTAGCATTCTTTCAAATAATAATAAAAATAATAACAGTAATTGGGGGAGGGTGGCAGGGGCTTATGAGGATTTATAGAGTATGTAAAAGGAGCAAAAGTTGAACAACATGGGGTTTTTAATGCCAAGATGACTAAAGCCAGGTGGTGCTGCCACCTGTACACAGGCAGCCACACTATTAAAGTAACTGCATGCTTTAATTTTCATTGCAAATACAATGTTCCTGTAGGCCCACAGTGTTTGTAAGTTCAGCTTTTTTTTTTTTTTTTAGGGTATCCACACAATTAAGTTTTTGTATTATTACATGCAACATTGGATCCTATTCAGACTTGGGGAGGGTCTATGTTGGGTCAGTCTCTTTTTTGTTCAAATAGTCATGTTCCATTTACTTTTGGATTTTTGATGAATCATTTTGTTCACTTTTTTGGCCAAATGTTTAGAAGTCTCTGAAACTATTTGGCCCTAAGGACCTAAATACGTTTAAAAAAAAGGCACTGCAGCTCATTTTTTAAAAGAATTTTGGCACTTTCCTGCTATTTTCAACTTCTCCAAAACCATCTCTCATGTGATGCTGAAATTTGGTAAAATGTACTCAGTGGAAAACTCAAACAAATTCATTCTGCCAGGTGATGTTGCTATGAATCCCCACTACTTTTGATGAATTTTTAATTTGCACACTTATTTATGAATGCAAACATCAGTAAAAACAAATTGAAGTCAATGGGGACAGCAATGGTTATTCTAATTTTTTTACTTCTTTTCCAACCCCCCTGAGCCAGATTTACTTTAAACTTGGTGGGAATGTACTTCCTGTGGATTTCTACTGACTTCATTTAAATGGTTATGCTGCAATTATTATTTTACTTTCTTATTTATTTTAATTCTTATTTAGTATTATTTATTTTCTTGTCGAAACTGTTCTCCGAAACCACTATGGCCTGTTGCTTTGAAATTGCAGCAAGATGAAAATTTCTGGGTACCTCTGGACCAGAGAGGGACTTGGTTTGGGGTTGAATGCCAAGGTCACCTGAGAAGGGTCTGTTCACACAGCACTCATAAATGTTTTGTATCAATAGTTTATAATGTCAGTCTTGGCAGCTACCATGCCCACAAAAATACTTCTAGGGTATTTTCTGTCCATATGTTACCAATGCTAGAAATAACGTAGAAACTTCACTTGTCCACCAACCAAGTGGAGTCTTCTTCTAATTGAATTATATGTAAATTTTGGACAAGTGCATTGGCAACTTGACTTGTCCGTCACAAGTTTCACTTAATACAGACAAGCGGATAAGCCCTATTTGTAGCCCTGATTACCATCCACCAGCTCCCAAAAAGCTGAGAAACAACCCTGTCACTTTGATAGGCAGAATGCAATGTCAGCTAGTCCAGCCAATTTATGTACTGGTAGACTAAAATATATGTGACTTTCTTTACCAAATTAAATATCGAGATCTGAATTACTGTGGGACCAGGATAATGAGTAATCATATAAGTATAGTAAACCTGAACAATCTGGAAAACCAATGAAATGACTCCACAAATACAGGCCCAACCTCCATCCAGAAAAGAAGGCAGAAATTTCTTCATGTATGATTGGAATTAGATGTATATGTGTCTACTGTAAAAACTAATTTTGCCTTGTTTTCATGGGTATAGACTTCCACTAACCCCCCCCCCCCCCCCACAAGATGACAAATGCACAAGGTATTAAATTTGCAATTTGAAAATAATAAAACAAAAATTACGGTTCTGAAACACATGTACACACAGTGAACAAAACTGTACACACTGAAACGTACATACTTTTCAGCAAAAAAGCACTTGTTCGGAAAATGCAGTACATCTATATGTTGTGCCAGTATGTAGCTGTATCCTTAAATTTGCAAGTCTACTTTACATCTGAAAATAACAGGAATATTAATAAAGCAATTGACAGTAACGAAAGTGTAGCTGCAGAGTTGACTCATTCAGTTCCAATTGTCACTTAAGCCAGACCACTTAACCCTTTCGGTGCCAGTTTTTGGACTGAGTAAACAGCTTTTCTCAGTGTACGTTGGGCGCTTTGCACCCAATGCATGCCAAGAAAAGCTGTTGACCTGGGGTATTCGAACTCTGTGGAACTATAGGCATACTGGTACTCGAATGAAAGGTCTTTTCACAAGGAATACGAATCTGGGATCCTAATGATAATTCAAACTAAGTTGACTTAAGCAGATCGACTTTAATTGTGATTTGCCCTGAAAGAGCTAACATGAACTGCTGCGAATTACAGTAAGGGTGCTATTTCATGTTCGCTGTGAAAAGACCTTTCATTCAAGTACCAGTTACACAGAATATGAGAGTCCAGGTCAACAGCTTCTCTCGTAGGCTTTGGATGCCCTGTGTCCAAAGTGTGCTGTGGAAAGCTATTGATTCAGTCTAAAATGTGACACTGAAAGAGTTAAGACTAGGTTTGAATCCAAATCCCTCACATACAGCACACATGTGGCTACTTAAGCTGCATTTCAAATTCCATACAACAGACTGCCCAGCTAGGTTATAACAAATGAAATATTGCTCATATTTTAGGCAAGAATATGGTTGTTTGTACTACGCTGCACATATTTGCAAAAAGTATCAGTGGATAAAGGTTACTGAAGTCTTTAACTTGCCACTTAAAAATAACATTTTGCTACAAGTTAATGGACCTAAAACGCAACCAACAGTGCATTCAGGTATTTGACAGACTCTGGATACTTTGTAGGTGTCCATGATGTATGTTCTCATTTAGTTACACTATACACAAAGTAATTAACAAGGTATTAGTGTATGAGTGTATGAGAGGGTGTGTAATCATTGATTCTTGTCCACATTGTTGCTGGTTTTTTTTAAATTAATATTTATTGTTTATCTCAAATTGTATTTATGAATATTTATTGTTTATCTCAAATTGTATTTATAAACATTAAAGTTCAATTTTCATTTTAATTCTTAAATCACAAAGTATAGCAGTACTTCAACTGTATGACCATGGGTCAACGCCCCCCCCCCCCACCCCCCCCTCACCCCACGCTACCCTCTGACTACATTTTGCCCACAGGGTACACAAGAAAGCTATTGACAGGTGACAGAAAATAAGCCGTCAACATTCAACGCAACAGACACCTGCCAGAATTTTTCAAAGGAAATTTAAAAGTTGCAAGTTAAATCACCATTACATACATGTAGGTCACTCACAGTCTCAGGGTTAAGCCTATTTTAAACCCCTTCTAGCTCAAACCTGCACATGTAAACATAACATAACAGGAGTGCATTATCAGTGGCAAGATTTGATAATGCCCAGAGATGTAAAGACCAACTGGCTGTAATATCAGTCTGTCATGTGTTCTGATCATTAAATAAATTCATAACGGCCAGTTGCCATAAACTATATTGTCCCGCATGTGAAACACTTTTCTGCTGTGAAAATAAAATTTGATTAAGCCATAATAAAAACAAAAAAAAGACATACATCTGGAGAACCTGGCAACATGATTAAAATACAGTGCAGTACAGTCACGACAAGAAAGTAACCCTTTCCCCCACAAACCAACCAAAAACAGCCGACGGTCTCGCGTCATCTGCTTCAATGTTTTTGACTAATTTCAGCACTTATGAAAAGCAAGCTAAACAAAAACAGCAGACGATACCTGCCCCCCCCCCCAGTCAACAGCTTTCCTTGGTGTAGGTTGGGCAATAAGTGCCCAACACACTTCAACAAAAGATGTTGACTCAGTCTTAAGCTAAATCATAATTAAAGGGGGGGGGGGGGGAAGGGTCAATGTATTATGCTAACAATACCCTGTGATCAATGAAATGTAGGAAATGATATTTATAATCAACTATACCATTAGAGACTACATACTCTTAAGGGAAGCCCAAGTGTAAATTTCCATTATTAACATGGTTTGTTTTGGTGTCTGTATGAATACATTTATATTTATGAAATTATGATACAAAAGTATGAGCAAAGTTCATTTTCATAATACTGTCGCACAGTTGATAGCATTTATAAGTGGTACAATATTTTACTGAATAGCCAAAATACTATAAATTCAAAAATGATTACAGACTAGAAACTCAGAGAGAGAGACACAGAGAGAAACCAATTACAATGGGCAATTAATGCCCTCATTATGCAGAAAGCTTATACTTCAGCAAGGAGTCAAGCTTACTGTCAACTATGACACAATGTGTTCTTTTTCCACAATGCTACAGACGTAAGTTACAGCTATATGTAGCAAAAATGAAAGTCAAAAGCCTTCACATCTCACTTCTGGACCACTGCCTCCGCCACCGATGCCCCTCCGTATCGTATCGCCAGTGGACCTGCCACCTCGGACATTACTCCCGTTTTATGCCTCTCTTACATTGGTCCCCTTTCACTAAAACATTAGGGTCAGAGGCAGAAAATATTGCAGCATGTTGAGAATCCAGGAACATTATGCTCTCACGTAACTAACCAACACTGTGGAAACCCAGTCAGAGATTATAGTAATCCCTTGAATTATCCTCACTAATTGTGTTCATTATTATATAATTAATGCCCATTATGTCACCTAGATGATATTTGACCCTTTCACCTCTGAAGACAGAATTATGTGTCAGCAACTTTGGACACTGAACACTCTTATCTCCCAAAGTATCATGCATATGGGATATGATACGAGATACAACCGCTGGATAAAGGTATACAGTTAAATATGGAAGGCAGGTCAGAGGTGGTCCCTTTGTTGTGAAAACCTTCCAGTGAAAGATCAACCATCTTGTGTGACTATACTCACTTAGGATATTTTGCTTAGAACTTTTTTGTGTTACTTACACCTACACCTCCCATTAAAAACAAATTGTTTTGGCAGACCACATTTTGGCAATCACTAGGAGTAGTCTTTAAAGGCAAGGACTGAGCTAAATATGGTATATATATATACATATATATATATATATATATATATATATATATATATATATATATATACATACATATATATATACATACATATATATATATATATATATATATATATATATATATATATATATATATATATATATATATATATATATATACACCATATTCATCCTAATAGTAGCACACCCTGATAATGCAAAGATTTGCCAGATCTTGTAGTGTTTTCGCGGGACTATGGAATAAGTACCCTTCTTGACTGACGGTTTTGAAGGCTGTACAGCTCATGTAGGTGTCACATAAACATTAGCATACTGCAGTGACATTTACTTTTTCATTTGGAAATATTATCTTTGCTAAATTAAAGGAAAAATCTTGATTTTGAATCTAGACCACTTGGATTGAAAGTGGGGGCGTGCTTCTACTAGGAATGTGCTACTATTAGGATGAATACGGTATTTGCCCGTGTTTAGATGATAGGGCGTAGAGTGGGGTCCTGTTTTGGATCATGGAAGGGCTTATAATCCTAAATGCTGTCATATATCAAAAATGCATACAATTTTTGGAGACTGGTGGTTTCTATGAAGACAATATTAGCACACAATCACATTATACAAAAAAATTACTCATAGTCTACCAGGATTAGCCTCCACTTTTTTTCATGTGCACTTCTGTCATAATGTAATCTTGCACATTGCCATCATGAATATTACCAGAACTTTACTTTTTTTAAATTAAAAAAAATGATAAAATAATAATAATAATAATAATAATAATAATAATAATAATAATAATAATAATAATAATAATAATAATAATAATAATAATAATCATAATAATAATAATAATAATAATAATAATAATAATGATAATAATAATAATAATAATGATAATAATAATAATAATAAAAGCTTTCTTAGGCCTGTTACAACCTA
>OZ026623.1:59877574-60075911 GCA_964020975.1 Hermodice carunculata | reverse complement strand
AACCTAAGAAATTTTTACAATGCTAAAGACATTTTCTCAGAATTAATCAACATTTACAGCTTTACACACATGAATACTCTAAAATCTTTTCTTAAACATGGAATAATTACATGTACAACCAGATCTGGATGCCACAAATTCGAGTTTTTTTCTAATTATTGGTAACAATGTCTACCTTCTGACAGACTGCACCCAAATGACTCTCAATGAATCTATATATATATTTTACCTTTTCCCATGAGTATGTTATATACTAATACTTTGAGCCAGTCAGGCCTTAACTGCCCTAGGCAATAAAACCCCTAGCAATCATAAGCATTAGCAAGAAATCCTGAAACTTGCAGTCATATGTCTAAGATATACAACAGTTAGTTACGAACTTCTAACATTTACATACCTGTTGTTGTTTTCTACAGAAAACTCCCTTACTTCATCGCTGAAACTTCGCTTACATGTTACCACCACCATACCAAATTGTGGACAAAAAAACAGTTCAGAAAGCAAGCAGTTAGCTACCACATGCTGTTCTCCACAGACGTCAATGCCTGTTGATACAAATATGCCTAACTTACGCCTTACTTTGACTCTTTTATTGCCAACTGCAATGAAAGTCAATACACAGGTGAAATGACCTAATGATACTAGACTCACATTCTTTGCAAACTGACCTTTCATTCAACTACCAGCATGTCTACAGCTGTAGAGACCGTAAGAATGGTCCAGGTCAACAGCTTTCCTTGACACCCTTTGGGCCCGTTATACCCAGAGTATCACAAGGAAAGCTGCAGACTCAGTGAAAAACCTGGCACTGAAAGGGTTAAAGAAACACACAGGTTGCTGGTAATTCCTTCATCAAATACAGTGCACTTGAAAAAACTAATAAAGAAAGGCAGGTAGGGAGAATTCATTATTTCTTGTAAAGACAGGCACTCGTGGATATTGATAAAAATAAATACAATGTTTAGATTATCTAATATAACGTGCTGAAATATTTTTGAAATAAGCTGTTTTATATATATATATATATATATGTGTGTGTGTGTTTCACCTTATTAAAAAGTTGTAAAGAACACTCAAATGGCAGATCTATTGTGGATTTCAAAGACAGGTAAACACAAACAGTATGTGTGAAAGGTTGCAATTGACCCTTGATGTATCCAGTTTCATGGGGGGGGGGGGGAGGAAGTGCATCCTCACCATTGAAAGTAAATGTTATTTGTTTTTTTTTTAATTTACAGTTCATAGCACCCATTCAGTTGCAAAAAAAGAACCCCGATAGTGATCCTAACTTAAAGAAAGGTGATAGATTGGCAACTTTATTTGCTTAGAACTTACAATAATTAAGAACTTTAAAATTGTCCCTTGCCTCTCTTTGCTTCACAAGCCCTTCGAGTCTTGGTATTCAGCACCTCTTGTGATGGAAAACAACTTCTATTTGCCATAGGATTAAGAACCTAAATCACTGAAATCCCATTTCAGACATGTACCTGGTAGCGAAACACATATAGCATTAATTCAATAAGCATGAATGCACCCTACATGAAAATGCACTTGTGGAACATTAACCTTTCCCTGCTAATACTAAGAGTAAGCAAACAGCTTTGCTTGGCAGGTTGGGCATGCGCCTATCCCCGTCAAGGAAAGCTGTTGACCTGATTATGACACATTATCTTGCTACATACAATACACTTATTATATGCCAGGTTAAAAAAAAAAAATGTAAAAACTGAAGCAGATGATTTATATCTAGGTACTTTTAGGGCAGTTTGAACTGGAAAGTGTTAATGTTTTTTTAACCCTAACAAGACTCCTGTATTATGACTTCACCAAATTCAACATGTTCAAAATGTCCTCTGGCAATTTCAGAAGAAATAGACATGAAAAGTTAATAAAATGATTAACCATTTCAAGGCCAAGAAAAATATGTTTGTTTCTGGTTTCCCTATCGACCTGCTCTAAACACCCCATCCTCACCCCAGGTTTCTTAAAAAAAAGTTTCTTATCTCCTGGATCGTTTTCTACCTTGTCAAGACAGCTTCTTTGAAAACTGTGAAACACCGAAACACTAGCTATTTTCCTCTTTCTTTCTTCTCTTTCTTTTTTTTGGGGGGGTGGGGGGGAGGTGGTCTTACCTGTAAACTTTACATGAAAAGCAGGCAATTGCTTAATGTTTATCCCTTCTCCAGTCCTAGGCATCATGTGAAAAAAAAGTCACAGATAAATCTCTACCCAACTTCAAGTATAGCTCTGGAAATATGAGAAGCTTGTTTGCTTCAAGTTCAGCTGTGCTATTGTAGGTGTGTTTGTAACATTTCTGCCCTTTTATGTTTATGTAACATTTTTGCCCTGTCATACATGTATTTGCATAACATTTCTGCCATGGTACATGTACAAATGTTTATATCTTACATTCAGTCACATGCTTATAGTTGGGGATACAAGTATGGGCACGTAAGATGACAAGAGACATTACGCAATGTGGGCAAAGTGGGCCACGGAAAGCTGTTAACCCAGACCATAAAATTCTCTGAAATTATAGGCATGCTGGTACTTGAATGGAAAGTCTTTTCACAGGGAATAAGAATCTAGCATCCTAATTATTATTGAGAGCAGTTCGTAGGAAGTAGTCGGACTTTAGTCACAGTTAGCACTGAAAGGGTTACAGTAGCACTGCTGTACATGTCCTATGAGAGTTACTTACAAACTAATTTATTATGTGCAGTGAAACCTGTTTTGAGACACCACTGTGATGAAAGACCACCTGCCTTTTCAGACCATGTTCACTATGTCCCTTTTGCTATCTTTCCCATGTTATTATACCTCTATTGAGAGACCACCTGCCTTATGTGACCACTTTTTGGCTTGCCCTAGGGGTGGTCTCTCAAAACAGGTTCAACTGTATATAACCTGGCTATAATGACACCATCAGTTCCCAGCAAAATGTGTCAGGGATCTGAATATGTTAGATAAGTAAGTCAGACATTTAAGGAGTTTGATTTAAGGTTCATCAAAATTTGTGGAACAGTTGTTAAGTGAATGTTGGATATCTGGGCATCATTATAATTAGGTTTCACTGTTGCACCCCTGCAACTGAACTATTGAAAATGATGCTACCAAAATTTATCCTTAGCTTTGTTCTTTGATTTCGTTTCGAGAATATTATCCTCGGTTTAACAAGTTCTCATCACACTCAAGTTTCAGGAGTCCTTTGCAGTGCTACACTGATGAAAAAATACACTATGGTGATCATGATTTACTATCATGCCAATTTACTCCATTATCCACTAGATGGCAGCAGCACACTTGACATGAGAAATTTTCACGTAAGTGCAGTAACTGCAGCAAAAAATGTGCAAATTTCAATAAATCTTTAGCTCCAAAAGACTAAAATTACCTCATCTTGCCCCGATCTATACTGACTAGTGCCTGCCACTTAAAACCACTGTCGACATTTAAATTAACTGCCAATCAGTATATGAAATGTAAGATTTAATTGGCAATAGCACCTTGTAAAAATTATCCAATTTTAAATTGGCCACTCCAATTCAGGCTAAATGCAATTTCAAACTGATAAAATCTTGACAAACAGAGGCCAACTACATGTATTCTTGACACATGTATAACAACTGGAACTTGCCTTAAAGGGTTGTTTTTGGTTTAACTGTTAAAGGTTGTCCATAATAAAAGATGGTCATACCTCAGAGGTCGGGAACTTGACCAGGTCGCTCAGGTGGCACGTCACACTATGGTATATAGGGCCTGGCAGGTTAATTTGGCTGTACATATTTGATGGTGCATGTCCAAACTTTCAGTATATACATGTAATTAGAAAGAACCAGCCTGGAAACATAATTATGCTTATAATAATTTTGATGTGCAATGCAAAAGTCAATATTTGAGTGAAGTGCTTATAGCTGCTTAACTCAAATTGGCTTTGTAAACGTTGTTAAAATCCTACCCCCTGGGCTGTTAATTACTCAACAGTGAAAGTAATTGTATTGGCCTGTGTACCGCTAAATCCCATTGGTTCATCAATTAGGAAACTGCAAGTTGTATAAGGATTATTTTTCATAAATTTATCATGTCTCTAAAGTGCTTTATGCATTCCTACCCCCTGGGCTGATAATTACTCAGCAGTGGAGGTAATTGTTCCATTGGTTCAACAAACAGGTAACCAGGAGTGGCATGTTGATAATCTGTTTCAAAAATTTATCATGTCTCTGATGTGTTTTGTGTATCTACATATTGTTCAGGCAATTTATGTTTGGGGGGGGGGGGGGGGAGAGGGTGTCTTCTAAATGAGAAATGTCCTTGTATATCCTCAGTCCAATTTGATCCTCTGCCTGGGACAATCATTTTTTCAAGTCAGACAAATATATACCTAGGTACATGTAACATGTGTAACTCATTACGCATGGCAGTCCTAAGGTCCAAATAACAATGTTTGGATTATGTTTGGATTGTGTGTGGTGGGATTATGTCAGAGAATTGACGACCCAAGTTCCTTTTAGTTGGGCAGTGTTGGGATCAAATAGCAGGACATGAATGGAATTTGGTAAAATCCTGGCTTTGACTCGGCAAAAAAATATAGAAGAAAAAAGCGCACACACACCCGATTTTCAGATTATGTTCTACCACAAAGTCAAACGTTCAGCAACAATCCATATTGAAATCTCTTGGCCAAGGCCTATGCTTAAGATCCCTATTTAGTCCTATCGCTACCAGCTTCTTATGCATAAATATAGAATTTTGAAGAATTTTTTTTCATGTCAACCATAAAATAATATCTGAAAACAAGTTAAACCAGCATAAAACATAAGTTAATCCTTCATTCTTCAGCAGGTCACCAGCACAGCACATTTCAGAGCATGAAATACCAAGACACGTAATAGATTTCTCATAGCAGTTCTTCTGGGCTTGATGTTTAACCGAGAAAACCCACATGATAAACTAAAGAATATAGAATACCCCATGGTGTATATATATAGGCTACTCACAGTGTTCCCAACAGTTTCTGATGAGCTGTAGGTTGCAAGGAAAACTAAGTCAGACGTTATTTCATTATAAATCCGTAGCGGCCACTTGCCTTGTTATACATGTAGTCATAAAGAATATAGATGTTTCACACTATAGTATGCAAAGATAGTTATGATCATACAAGTATACACTGTACAGTACATGTAACAAATGACAAGTGTAAAAACAACAGGTAGTATGATCTGAACTTTCAAAACATGATTTTTACTGATACACTGAAAGGTCACAATCAGCAATTTCCTGTGTATTCAGTTAAAGACACGACCCAACAGACAAAATTCTTGCGGGTTAGAGTTCAGTTTTCTCATAGGATTGTATGTTGGAAGTAACCTTGAATAAAAGGGCTACTTTTGAGGGTATTGAAATAAACTTTACGGAACATTTAATTTAAGCTTTAGACCTACCTGTACATGTATATGTACCCATAGATTTAATAGGAAAGTTTTCATGTTTCTATGTACACATACAATGTTTTTTTTTTATTACATGACATAGTATTTTAAAAAGTTGCACTAGTGGAAATTTGTTTGAACACAAGCCCTCCGAAACTGAAAACTCTATGGACATTTTATTTCTGTTTTTCCCTATCAATCACATACTGGGATTAAAAGTTCAGAGAGGTTTTATTGCTGGCAATGCTATAGCCATGGCACAAACAGAACCACAAGATTTTCAGAGTTTGAATAATCCATTGCTCAGTGTAGTCAGTATCGAGTTTCGTATCATTGATATGTTTCAATAATTCCCAATTAACAGCATTAACAACAAGGAAACACCCTGAATACGCAGGTAAAATGGCAGTCATGATACTTTATGATAAGTGATTCAGAACCACTTCATTCATTTCCAGCATAAATACAGAACTAAACATCCAGAAATATTTATGGCCATCAGAGTGAGTCCACTGATCACTTCAAAAGACATATGAACGTAGTGAATGATAAAATCAATTAAGCCATGACGATGACAAAATCCTGAGATTATTCTTCATTGCACCCAACTATTACATTGAAAATTTGATCACTGAACACCGAGCCCACCAATCTACATGTAACTGTACAATATGATACTGTAGTTTACATGATGATCCTGCACTTCAATATTTTGATTTTTACCACCATTTCATTTACACTGGATGAGAAGATGTATACATGGATATCAAGCTGTGGCTGCATGGGCCAAATGCTGTGAATATATATCTTATCTCTGATTACTTATCTGAAGATTTATAATATATAATTAAGTCTACATGTACCTTGATATTTTGTATTTACAAGTTGTGACTTATTTTGATGGACTTATATTTTTTCCAAGTATGGGAGGTCAAAAAATTTTTGTATCGACATAATATGCTTGTACAGGTTCGAGTTTTGATTGGCAGGTTGCACGTCCCAATGGAGATAGTCCGTATGAAAATGCGTGTAAAAATATACTGTGTTTTCAGCATGCTGTAGCTTCTGTGTAAATAAAGTTAGCGAAGTAAGGTTTCCTGCAATGCACAGCGTTGCTTCATTGGTGATCATATAGGTCCACTGTTTACCAGGCCAGGTGAGAACTTTATGCTGAGAAAGGACAATGATGTGATCCTGGTCAGAGCACAATTCATACACCTGTTTATAGGGGACATCCAAGTGTTGTTTCATATTTAAATTATCACCAGTTAATAAGCTGGGAATTATATGACCAAAATCCATCCATGTTTTTTGGACATTATTTTTTTTTGTCTGTTAAATGCTGTTCTGAAATTTTAAAATACCAAAATGCTGATTTCTTCCACTTAAAAACACTAATATGAAAAATGGACGGATTTTTTTTTGTTATAACTGGTCTGTTGCCTGCAGCCCACGTGGCTCAGGCCATGCACTCATGTTGGTAGACATTGTCATATAGCAGCTTCTGCCACCTAGGGGTCATTTTATGAAGCTGCTCCAATTTGAGCCCATGTGCATTAATTGCTGAACAGTGTCCGAGAACTGGTATATATTATATTTGTGCTGGTGGACGTATTATACATTCATGGATTTACAGCTTGTCAGGCTGTGTAGTTCCTTCCTCCCCCCCCCCCCCCCATTCTATTTATACAGTGGTCTTTGAGAGACCATCCTTAATGCCATCCAAGAAGTGGTCACACAAATCAGGTGGTCTTCCAAAGGAGGTTTGACTCTCACACCACCTGCCCAACAACTAACCATTACTTTGAATTCCCATCCATAATTTAGATTCAAACATGACTGATGTATACTTGGCAGACTCCATTCCATCTTGCAGTCATCTGTTGACTCATTTCTTAGTATTGTGTTTGAATTTATGAATTGGTTTGACAAATTATTTCACCAATCTTGTATAAAATAGGTGGGTTTTACTTTATATCTGAGATGACGAATTTCCAGATGGATAAGTGGTATCTTGGGATCATTTTGGGTGGTCACTGGTCAGGTTCTGCAGGTGGTCTCATAAAAGAGGCAAATTATCATAATAGAAGGTGCTTTTGATCACTGAAAAATGCTCACAAAGGACAGATGGCCTCCCATAAGAGGAGCCATGACTATACATGTATCACCATGGTTACTTATCATGATCTTAGTGAAGCACATATATGTCAACTTTTTATGGAAGTACTCCATTTTACCATTGCAATACTTGTATTTACTGTCCAGTTGAACTTAACTTTGTAAAGATGTGTGCATGACAAATTTGGTAGAGTGGTCCTACTATGAAGGCTGTTGCAAAGTGAGCACAAACAGTAAGTGGTCTTAAAGTGCAGGTGTAGGAAGGAAAATACGGTAAATGGGCTTTAGAGGGTGGTCTTTAAAAGATACCCGGTCTCAATATGGAGGTGAACTTAGGAGCAAGTACCACTGTGTATGCATGACTACAAATACAGTAGTATGACCCTCTTTTGTTTGTCCATGCATGTGTCTGTCTGTGCATGTCTGATGTTGTTGACTTGGTGAAAATGACCATCAGTATGTTATGTGAAACTTATGCCACCCGTATGTCGAAAAGTGTTTGATTTGCACTCCTGAATGTTTATATGAATATTAATCAGCATATCAAGATGTGCATCTTGGGTTTCGTTTGTCAGTGCACCCACCTGAAACCTTTGAAGTACTGAAAATTAGCATTTTTTTCTTGTCAACACTAATTTTATGAGAAAGGGGTAGCTAGCCCTGTCTGTGACAGTGATATGTCCATGTGTCTTCCATGATTGACAGGTATGAGCCCCCTGCTGTGTGGCAGGAAATTAATATGAATGCCCCGTATTAATTAAGTAATAATAATTAATAAAGTGTTGGGTGGATGCTGGGAAAAAACACTTAAAAAAGGCTTAAGTGCACATTTTCATATCCTGTTACATGCCTGCGAAGTTTCATGACTGAAGTCAAATTCATGTTGTACATTCTGAAGATATCTGTGACACAAACTTGACCCAGGGCAATGGTCATTTTCAGCACGTTTTACTGTTGTTTAACAGTCCCATATGGACGGTCACACAATTGCTCTGACAATTTAAACAAAGTCCCACTTTTTCATCTTCATTATGTTATTTAATAAAGTCGGTGAAGTTTCACAATTGTAGGTCAAATACATGTACTTTTGAAGATACATGTCCATACAAACCCAATTTCACAAATGGATGCACAGATGGACACACAGATATGGGCCGGAGCAAACCTAAATACCCACCCATTAACCCCCCACCCCCCACCCTCTCACCCCAAGGTTGGGGGCATAAAAATATATTAACCTATATATGTTTTTGGGCCAGATGGAAAAGTACAACATGATCCCAAAATGAACCCAAAATTGTGATAGCATGATTCTCATGATTCCAACTTCATCGCAAGATCACAATTAACATATCACTTGCACCAATAGGAAGTTGACAAAATCTTTTCTCTCGTGAATTAACATGATAACCACACGCATGACCAATCACATATTTACAACACCACACCTGTTGATTGATAGGTCAATCTAACTTGTTCTCCTTGTGGGGGACTATCAAGAAGTAAATAATTGCATCCCCTGGTATTTTGTTAGTTTGTCCAGTTTGTCCTGGTATCTGCATAGCAGCATTGAATCCTAGTTATGCACAGGAATCCTGAAAACATGGAACTGCCTAGAACTATAATAAATATCAAATCCTACATGTCTGCCAGTATGTTCACATAGATTTACTTCACGAGCTATAATAACAGCCTGTCCCGCATGTGCCCTGCCTATTCCAAATTACATGTACTAGACATTTTGTAACAACGATATCGGCAAGTTGCCCTGGAGCTTTCACAATGGCAGGTACAGCAATATTAATTACCATGTATATATGATCTCAAAATGCATAACAAAAGAAAAACAAAAGCAAATAAATAAATAGATAAAGGTAAAATAGACAACACCCACAAAAAACCAACAATAAACATGATAAAAGCAGGTAGACCAGTACTTATTTCAAGGCTCTGTTTTTTCAGGGGGAGGGGTGTGGGTTTTTTTGTGTGTTTTTGAAATTTTTTTTAAAAATATGACTATTCTTTGCCTTGGAAGTGAATCCAGGTAAATGTGTTTACAAGTCAGCAACTGGTGATGAATGAGTTATAGTAACTGATGTTATCATATTTGTACAACCAGCTCCAAGGTCAAGATGAACATAAATTAAATCCTCTGTCTCTATGGCGTTCTCTTTGTGTGATAACATCATCAGCAAATTTATTGGCATCGTTTAGTATGGTCTACTGTACAGGTAGATCAGCAGGGATTCTTATCAGATCTGTGGTATGTGGATCACACTGTTACACTTTTCTATTCATGACAAGTGCCTTCGGCTGTGCCCAGGTAACAAATTAAACTGATGTCAAAAAAGGTAATGTGTGATAGGGGAAAGCAGATCCATTTTAAATATGTTTGAACAAATGTCCAAGTTACCTAAGGCCTATTAAAAACTGATGTGGTTCCGATAACAACCCAACTGGCCCCATTGAAAAGTAACGTCACCCCCTTGTGCACCACTCAGATGGACTTGAACTAGATACTTTCAAATTTTTTTTTTTTAAAGTTGAAAATAATAATAGAAAAAACTGGTTTTCCATGGGAACCTGGTCCATTATAAGGTACACTTCTGATAAAAATTTGGTACAGCTACCGTAAATATTTTTTCAGAGATATCGCAGTAAGATCAACAAGATGGACGGACATAGGGATGACGCACTGGGAACGGCAATACCCTCCAGCACTTTATGTGCTGAGGGTAATAAAATGAGACTTCTTCAGTGGGAGCATTGCCTAAAAATATAAATACAACGGTTTGAAATTACCAGTTGTTGGCGGTGGTGAGCCCCAGAACAGGCATATTGGATCAGACACTGAAGTCGACACCAAGCTTTGAATTCAGAAGCAGCACTAGGCGGACCTGCCAAGCGCCCCCTGCTGAGTGAAAGATGGAGCTAATCTGGACAAGGTTGCCCTGATAGTGGATACAGGTCCAAAAGTACCGGTGGGTTTTTATATAAGTGGTACAGTGAAGCCTCATTATAACGACACTCAGATATCCGACATATTCTATATAATGACACAAATTTTCATCGGTAAAAATTCATTTGCTTTGTTTCTGGATTCATTTATCTCACATATTCAGTAATCTGACACTTCTTTAGGGAACAGATGGTGTCATTTTAATGAGTTTTCACTGTACATACTAAAAGTCATTTGAGTACTCAGTTTCCCAATACAGGGTATTTATCTCCGCTGCAGTACTAGCTTTGCCTGTATCATTCAGATAAGGAGGTACCCATATGTCTGAGCTGCTTCTTGTATCAAACATGGTGGAATATATTGCTCGTGTCAAACTGGCAACTTGCAGGAAATTAACTACTTATAAACTCATAGTCATGTTCTTAAAACACACAGACCCACATATGAGAAGAATTGAGTCATCAGGAATTTAGCTCTATATTCAAAAAGAAGTTTGATCTGATCAGTACCAAATTGAGGACCAATATTAAAATTCATTTGTTTTCGCACTTGATCACTTATTCCTGTGTCCAAAATTATATACGAACAATTCTGAACCAATTTATGTTTTTTAGAGACTTTTGTGCAAAATGTATGCTTAATATATCAGGATTATGGTTTAATCTTCATTTTAATTCATCCAGATTTAAAGATAAAGTGCTATCCAGATCAAATTAAGAAAAATGATATATAAAATGGAAATGTTAATCCTGAAATTCATATCACAGCCAAGAACAAAGACGGCTATTCATTCTGAAAGTTTTGGTCAAACATCAGGACTAGGATTCAGTAGTACAGTGCCAAAAGTACATTGATTTTAACTCTGTGACAAAACTCAGGATCAGATCAAATTCTTTGTGATTATACGACCAGATATTTGTACATCATGGCTGCTGACTGTCAATATTGCCTGAGGGTCAGATTAATGGTGGGACATTAATATGCATGTCCCATATTCCATTAATATAAACAGGATATATATTTACAGTTGTGCGGTTAACTCATTCCATACCAGTCCCTGATTTTCCCGTATATTTACCTGGATTTAGGATGACGATTGCATATTTAAATTCTTCATGAAAAGAGCTTTCGTTCACGTACCAACATGCCTATAGTCTTAAGTCAGTGGTTTTGGCATTGCCTGGCAAGTCATGCTGCAGCTGCCCTTGTGGCAGCTGCAGCATGACTTGCCAGGCAGTGCCAGAAACACTGACCAAGGCCTGTGACCATAGTATGGAATGAGTTAATTATGTACGTATTAATATACACCTTTCAAAAATAGCGCATGTATACATGTGGTTGTAGAGTAAGCCCACAATGTACAGACCATATCAAAACTATTGTCACTGTGACCTTGAACTTGATCTGACCAGGTGTGTAATGCACCAAAATTAAGTCACTGTCACCTTGACCTTTGACCTGCACAAAAATTTTCAACTTGCTGGGCCATGTTTCCTATACCACAACACGAGGTAGGTACCAAATCGGACACTTCACAGGAAAGGGTTGTGTCATGCACAGAAGTTAGGTCACAGTGACTGTGACCTTTGCCACCATAAAGTTATAAGTTGTCTGCAAAATATTTCCTGCATCCTTGAATCCTGCAGCTGCCTGAATTGGCTCACTCTGACCTTGACCTGGACCTTTGACCCCCCTAAAGTTTAAACTTAGGGTCATATTTTCTATAAGTACTACATGTAAAACCTACAGCTACGAAATTTGGTATGTGGACACTTCTTCGGGTATAGTATTGTGCACCAAAATTGGCACACTGTGACCTTGATCTTGACCTTTGACCCCAAAAAGTTTCAGCTTGTGTAAGCCTTATTTCCTATATAGCGTAACTGTCCATCCATACTTGTCTAATCGCAATAACTTAACATTGCAGCGAGTGTGTGGAATTCTCAATCTGTTATCCGCTGGGGGGGGGGGGGAGGGGCATGTATTGCTAAAATTTGTTTGTGAGATCAAATGCATGCTTCGATGACACTTGCACACTGGAACATTTCATCAATAATCATAATAATTCTGCAAAAATGTACATATACAAACACACACCAAAAACCATGTCAGCTGACTTTTAATACAGCATTGAATTGTACTCTTGTCAACTTACCTTCATTCCTGTAGCTCTGTATAGTTCGTCGATCATTTTGGAGTCACTTCTTTTGAAATACTTACCATGCTTCTGTCATGTTTGACCAAAAGTATTGTAACCCTTTCCCCCTTTAATAAACTGGCCAAAACCAGCTGGTGGTCAAATGTCATCAGCTTCAGTGTTTTCAATTAATTTCAACAGTTGTGAAAAAACTTGACTGAGAACTGTGGATGAGACCTATCAAGATCACATGCCCCAGGTCAACAGCTTTCCTTGGTATGGGTAACATGGGCACTTAGTGCCCAACCCATGCTAAGGAAAGCTGTTGACTCAGTTTTAATTCAAGGGGGAAAGGGTTAAATTACAGTGCTCCCTCTTTATAACGCCAACGTTAGGGTCTACAGGGTATACGGTGTTACAGCAAAACTGTCTTATAACAGAGGGACTTTTAACATAGAAGTAATGGAAAAACTATTTCAGTGGGAGATATGGTACACAACCTGTTATGTCTGAACCCGCCTTGTAATGAGGGATGTTATAAAGGGGGAGCACTGTAATATCTTATCACAGTAACCAACTAACTAACATGATGTAATGTACTTACTGTAGTTCTGTTACCATGATAACACCAATGGTACTGTGTTTTCATGGGTGGTCCTATTATAATGAATGTCTTGCTCAGGTGATGAAGCTACTAGTATTTTCATTGAACATATCTTTGAATGTTTTCTTCAAAAAAAAAAACGAAAATAAATAATACAAATGTGTATGTATCTTGCAGTTGTCTGGATCAAAACAGCCAGAACCAGGGAGATGCGCCATACACATGACAGCTAGCGCCACCTACCTTTGTCCCGCTCTACAAGCAGTTCTGTCAGCACATCAATGAATCTCTTATGGTTGGGTGTAGCACACATTGGGCCATAATCCGCCGGCCAGAACGGTCCATGGCAGTCACGAATAATCCCATACTTATCCCTGAACTTGCCGTTTCCCAGGTTCGTAAGCAAGGAGCCATCTGGAAGTCTGCCTGTCCTCATGGCCTCTTTAAAGCCTTGTTTTGTAAATGCATAAAAGAACTGGTGTTTTTCCGCCTCTGACAAACTGCTGAAGTTTTTCAAGGCTTTGTTAGCTATCCGGGCATAATGCTGGTAACTCCGCACTCCTTCGGTCGCTGTATCTAATCCAAACACACCTGGATACTGGTCCTGGTCCGATTTATTCAATTCATCATTAAATAAAAATTCCACCTGAAAACGATTCCCTGACATATTTCCAGTGGGTCCAAAATCGATCTGAGACTGTGACATAAGTCGCCTCATTCTGCGCTTTGCCTGGATGGCCTTCCATCGTTTACTTCTCACGTATTCTTTTTCTTTCTCTGTTAAATCAAGCTGTATGTGTGCATTAAGTTCATCCAGTTTGTCGATGTATCTACGGTGGCCTGCATCGCGGTTGCGCTCGATGCGCTCGAGGGGTGGCGTGTCCAGAGCCTCGCGTACGCGCTGACTGATCTCCTCCTCCAGCTGCTGCTTAATGGTCTCCTTCCAGGACGCCTCATCTGAAACATCAACAAGACGGATGAGGCAGGGGATGACAGTATCCCCCCCCCCCCCCGGCACTTAATGTGCCGAGGGTAACAATCAATCACATACAAAGACATGTTTACACCTGTCTTTTTCCTGTGGGACACTCAAGATGATGCTGTGCACACCTTGAGTTCATTGCAAACTGCGTCATTTTCATACAAAAACCGGCGGCCCTATATTTTTCCTTTTTTTTTTTTAAATCAATCCCTTTTCTTGCAAAATGGGCCTGCAGCACAATTCACTTGGTTATTCCAGGTAGCTATGGATTTAATTATACGCCTGCAGCATGAAAATCTTGGTGATTGCAAGAATGATACCATTCTCATACGACCTCTTTCTTATTAGGAGTTGTAACCCTAAAAAGGAGTTTTACTCAAATTTTACCCTTGGTTGACAAATTTCCTCCATCATCCAACCAAAAAAAGTAGACAACATTTACAGTTTGGTAAATATCTGATTATCTAAGGAGGACAAGCTACATGCTGATACAGGGCCCCTCAGAATTGACACTTTCCCGTTCGAATCGTCCAAAAGTGCCCAGATAAAAATTGCCATCTGCTTAGTGTTCTTTGTAAAAATTAAATTTCACGTTAATACAAGACATTTTTGCAATTTATATAAGACCTATCATAATTGCATGCCCCAGGTCAACAGCTTTCCTTAGCATGGGTCAGGTGCATTATGCCCAACCCATGCCAAGGAAAGCTGTTGTCTGTCAGTCCCACTCTGGCCAGGGCAGATGAAAACTACCATGCAATTATATGATGTAGAAACTGCCCACTACAAGTCACACTTTTACACATGAAATCTAGAGAATGTAAGAAGTAATGCTATCTGAAGCATCTCATGATCAGAATGATGTAGATCTGGTATACATAGCTGCTCCATGGTGCTGACATACAAATACATTATTATATATAATATAGTTACTTTTTCATAAGACTCTACATTGTTGAAGTTGCAATTTTGACATGTAAATTAACCCTTTTCCCTTGAATTAAGACTGAGTCAACAGCTTTTACTTTGGCTGGGTTGGGTTCTGATCTTATCTAATATCCTCTTCTCTTTTTTCATGTACCATTAAAATTATGAAAAACTGTAGAAAAAGGCAACATTTTACATGTGGTCAGTGGGTGTTTTATCTGGCTTAAGGGGGGAAGGTTATGGTACAGGGTGGAATGAACACCTCTCAGTGTTTCAAGTTAGGTGTGCTCAGAACCCCCTCTCCCCCCCCCCAAAAAAATATTTGCAACATTAATTACAGTGAAACCTCATTATGACGACACTCAGTTATCCAACATATTCATTATAATGACACAAGTTTTGAGTGGCAAAAGTTCATTTTCTTTGTTGTTGGATTCATTTGTCTGAAATATTCAGTTATCCGACACATTTCTAATAGAACAAATGGTGCCATTATAAGAGTTTTCACTGTACATGTATGTACCAGTTTCAACTACGAAAATTGCAAAAGCAAGTGAAAATAAATTCATATATACAGCATACAATACACAAACAAATCTGTCTCCCAAGAACATGCAGTCATAGGCGATTTCTATTCATATTGCAAAGTCCCAGTATATGCAAGGGTCCCTGTAAACTCCAGTTAGGCCTACGAATCACCTAACTGTGACTTATCAATAGTATCTCTCGACACAAGAGGGGTAAATAACATTGTAACTGCTGACAAAATTAATCTTAAAAGATGGCTTTTAAAGGCAGGTAGCCTCTCTTGGGGACGTGGTCTCTTAAGAAAGTTACTACCATAATACAATTTGCAAAATGTGTTCAATTGCTGTGGTAAGTGCTGTAACACAACCAAACAAAACTATGGTAACTACACGTCATTTCGAAATTTGACATGAAACAAAGTGCAAGACCGTAAAGGAGTTTTCTATGCTGGTATGTCCGACATTTCTATTTACTAAAGTGGCATGCTGGAAGTCCCTTTGTTTTCTGTGCTTTGGACAACCCATTTTTTTATAATTTTTCTTATTTCCATGATGCTTTGTAGTCAGGCCAAATTAATACAGTGGAAGCTGTTTTGAGAGACCACTGTAATGAAAGACGACCGGCCTTTTAAGACCATATTTTCAAAGTCCCTTTTGGTATATTTCCTATGTTATTGCACCTCCATTGAGAGACCACCTGCCTTATGTGACCACTTTTTGGCCTGCCCTAAGGGTGGACTCTCCAAACAGGTTTCACTGTACCTGTACCAGTGAGCTGGGACCCACCCACAAACCCTTATATACAATTAACCACACACACACACACCCCATCCCCCCCCCACCGCTTCCATAATTTAAACTGTTTCACAGAAGTCACAACTGCTACCACACTCCTGTCGTTTCCCCCACACAGACCGGTACTGCTGCAAAACATTCTCTCACAGTTGCAAGAAACATGGCAACAAAACATTCAGCTATAAACAAGTCTACTCACCATTTGACTTTTTCTACAGGTTATATTTTTATCTTCCAAGATCGAGTCTCGAATGATAAGATATGGGCAGCTTCCTGTGTGGGCTAGTGGGATATTACTAATATTTTGGAAATAAAGAATACGTAGTACAGGCAGATGGAACTTTATTCTTACATCCCATTAAAGAAACACTAAACAAACATGATTTTGGCATTTGTAAACTTCATTAAATTTTTCTAAAGGACACTAATTTTGTGAGAAAGGAGTATCAAGCCCTGTCTGTGACAGTGATATACACATGTGTGTCCTCCATGATTGACAGGTGTAAATCAAGTTTTTTGTGGCAGGAAACCAATATGGATGTCTAGTATTACAGTGAAACCTGTCTTGAAAGACCGCCCCAAGAGATATGATTAAACTGTGGTCTCTCGAGTCAAGTGGGCTTTCATAGGAGGTATCCACAAGATGAAAAGTACTGATCAAAGTATCCTGAGAAAAAGGTCTTTCAAACCAGGTGGTCTTTGATTGGAGTGGTCTCTTAACTCTTTAAGTGCCAAGTGCAACCTGAGTCAAACCAGGGACGTGTTATAGATGGACTACCAACGGTGGGGCCCCCTTTGTACCATCTATGTTGCCGCTGCTCAAGTGATCGGGTGTGTGAGCGAGCACCCTCAGTGCTGAACAAACACAACTCCACGGTCCGTGCTGGCCGCTGGCAGTCTCGTGGGCCAGGTCACGCGATGAAAGGCGAGAATAATCGTGTCACCGACTGAAATGTGCAAAATTTTTCACCGTGTTCCACATTTTAAAGTCAAAATTTAGCGTTACGCCGGACTCAGCTACAAGAAATGAAACCACCATCATGATTCTAATGGCATACACTATCCATCTAAAACTACATTTTTTTATTGCTGATTACGGCGTAAGGAGTTATTACGCACGCAAGTTGTCTAACTTTGCATCATTTTGGACAGAAAAAATGCAAAAACGTGCCCTTATATCGGCCGATTTCAACGAAAAACACATCGATGGACTCGCACGGTTCTGATTCAAACGATGAGACTGGTTGCGCACGCATAAAACTCTCCGTTTTTAAACTTGGTACAATAGCACACCCGATGTAAGCCTGATGTATGTAACCCGATACAACCGAACGCGGAAACATAGATGGAACAAGAAACGGACTGAGCAGGGGGGATTAACTTGAGTGGCGCTAGTGAACACGCTTTGTAGTCGTCGCGCCCAGTTGACCACTAAAGGGATTAGCGCTCCCATTGGTAGTCCATCTATAACACGTCCCTGGTCAAACTATAACAGCTCTGACTTATAATAAGGATGCTATGATTCATGTTCTTTACAAAAAGATCTTTCATTTCACTACCAGCATGCCTGGACTATAATACATAGCATATGATAGTCCAGGTCAACAGCTTTCCTCGGCACGCTTTGCGCAGATTGTGCCCAAAGTGCACTGAGGAAAGTTGTTAACTAAGTCCAAAATGTGGCACTAGGGTTGAGACAGACAACTGTACTGCAAAAAATTCAAGGTGACTGGACTGGCTAGACTACACGCTGGCACAACTGGCCGCTCATTGGAGTGGTCTGTCAACACAGGGACTATGATATTTGCATACACTGAGTCACATGCACGTTTCTTAAACCCTACCAGCAATTTCCCCATTAACCCTGTCCTCCTCAAATCACCAAAAGTGCCCAGATGTAAATCACCATCTGCCTGAATATTTTTTACTTGGATTTCTCATTACTAGATAACTTTTTCGCTGGGATTTGTCCGTATGACTATTCATCATGACATGGGCCAGATCCATAGCTCTCCTTCACACGGGTCGGGTGCAAACACCCGACTTGTTTCAACTAGAAAAGATGATTTGCTGCATAGCAAATCAGTGTGTGTGTCTTCAAAGCATATCGGCATGGCAATGTACAACTAGTCCATAACACAGGAGTAGAAGTTGGAATGGCATCTCTATCTATTATAGCTTTGAAGTTATTCCAGATTTAAAATTTCTAATGTTGCTGCTTAGCATAATTTAGCGTCACTCAGCCATGATTCTTACCATCAACAAACATCCTGAGTGAGAAAATACATAGTAAACCTCAATAACACATGTAGGGTTTTGTTTATTTATGCTTATTTATGCATATATCACAGCAATAGGCCATTTTCAATGCCAATTTGATGTGCCATGTTTGTGTTGAGCCTGGCCAGAGAACACCGCGATTGACATTATAACCAATATTATTGTGCGTGTTTGATTTTGTCTACAAAAGGCTTTATATACACGCCAGTACATTACATTAATGTAACTGGTGTCACAATACACTTTATAAAATGGCCTAACCAGGTGGTTCCGAGTAATAACACGTAGATTTTATCTCCAGCAACCAATAGTTTCCTCATCGATACATAAATTGATGTTTTATCAACGAATCATTTATGCATATTCCCAACACTGCATGGTCGACAGATTTCATACACTTGTGCACACTTCACACTTGATACTTTTGACCCTTGTGATTAATGACTATCCTATACTGACAGTCACAGCCATTGTAAAGATATGACTAACATATGTATTGCACATGACAGAAATACCAAAAGTGTTTCTAATGCAGTGGGTGTACCTGGTAAGCACATGGCACTTATAACATCATCTGTCAATTTAAAACAGTACTGTTTTAAAAAATATTCTACCAGTTTTTGTTTACATATCCCACTTATTCATATCTCCACTGTTTGCTTGGAAATCCTAGGAAATTCCTGCAAGAAAGAGCAAAAAATTTCCTCAGAAATTTGAACTGGATTTCCAAAGAATTCCCAGGAAACAATGCCACATTGACTGCACATTTCTGCACTTTCTAGACAGTCAGTATATCTGCTCTTTCCTAGGAAAAGATGTGTAAAAATTGATCAGGAACTCCAGGGAAAAAGTCTCATGGATTGTGTAAGGATTTCCACAACTTTCTGCATTCATTATATTACTGCGTTCGAAATCTTTCACACTCTGCTGATCATGAGTTAGTCAGTAAAATCTGATTTTCGTTACGTTGTACATGTATGGTAACACCATCACTTGCCCCCAACACACAAGCTAAGTGCAGTTTACAGGCTATTGAAATGGTTGTATCGGAACACACAAATTGACCAGGGGTTCCGTTAACCCCCAAATGGGGGTATATTTATTACCCTTTCAAATCATGAAATACTCCTGCAGCAAAATCCAAAGTGTTCCAACTTCTTACATTACTTTCTTTCTCAATTTTGCAAAATATAGCTCAAAATATGACTCTCTTTCAGGTTGGAACCCTCAGAAAAAATTCCTGATGGAAACACTGTTGACCATGCAAAAGGAACATCAATTTCATACTAACATTAGCTCACTCAGGTCTAATAAAGCTAGAATCCACATAATATTTAACTCAAAGTACATTGAGCTGTAAAAAGCAGTCTACTCAGTCTTTGCAATGCTTCCATGCAGCTATAGGCAATTATAAAGGAAGGATACCTACTTACTTGTTGCAGCTTGCTGTAGTTGTAAAATTCGACTTTGAGATAAAAGATTCTCGTGTATTTCCATTTCAGAGTGTTCTCTCAACAATCCTGTACTGTACATACTCAATTGTGCCTTCAATCATTACTCATCGTGAAACCAGAAAATTTTGCTTAACTCAGTCCATACTATGGTCACAGGCCTTGGTCAGTGGTTCTTGCACTGCCTGGCAAGTCATGCTGCAGCTGCCCTTGCGGCAGCTGCAGCATGACTTGCCAGGCAGTGCCAGAACCACTGACTTAAGACTATATACGCATGTTGGTACTTGAAAGAAAGCTCTTGTCATGAAGAATTTAAATATATAATTGTCATCTTAAATCTAACTAAATATACGGAAAAATCATGGACTGGTATGGAGTGATTTAACTTGAAGAGCCAGATGAATGCAAGTGTCTCCCATGTGGTAGTTTCCCTCTCTGACTTACACAGCTAGAGCAAAGCATCATGGGAGAAGATGTTAGATTCTAAAATTTTCAAAATATCAGACTCCAACCTGCAGAGCCCAGCAAATGGGAGATAATTATGAAAACGGCTGCTCTCAGCCGGAGCCCTGTTTACTTAATATGGGGAGCCCAGTCAATCAGGCAGGAAGTTATAAAATTTGATTGGTTTTCATGATAAGAATGCTGGAGATCTCCCGCCCAAGCCTTGGAGTCGCTGGACTATCTCTGCAGAACTCCACACCCAGGATGGTTCAAAATTTTCTAAGTCTGAACTTCCACCCATTTTCCCCAAACTTCCGCACCTAGGATGGTGAAAAAAATTTCCGAGTCCCACCCTTCTGCTCTTTTTCTGCAGATCTCCTCACCGCTTCTGCCAACTCCAAAGAAATTAAGGAGTCTCGTAATTTTCTCCATAGATCTCTGTAATTTTTTCGATAGTCTGTGGAGATCTTAGGAGTTCCAAAGGTTTTATGTAATTGTCCTGCAAGTTCTGTTGAAAATCCTAGAAGAGTGTGGAGATTTGTATATATGACTCCATGAGTACAAAGAAAAAATTCTTTGGCCTTTTTTGTGGAATATAACCAATTTTAAGTTATTTATCGGTACTTGTACACAGCGAAATTCCTATAGTAAATAATGGCTGATATAGCAAATCCAAGTAAAACTTGTAACCTTCATTTAAATTAAGTTCAGTGTTTTCCTGACATTATATATCCAAATGTGACCCACTTTTTTACCTCCTTTCCCCCTTTTTCATTACAAAGTATGATATTACAGTACTGTAATATATGATGCAAATGCATCACAAAACATGCAAATTCCAGAGTGTTACAATTATGTATATCACATTTACTACTCTCTGCTTACACACTCTGAGGAAACTCATTAACTAAATCAACTATCTACAGTACACATGGTTATGAAAAGGCCTAAATTAAGATTTTATCACACTGCATGTGTGCGAGTCATATTGCTGATCACTCTGAGCATCAATCATTACCACATGCTAAGTGTAGCAATATCTTCCCTGGTATGGCACACTGACATGAATGCCTGGAATTATCAATAAGACAGCGAACAGGGTGGCAGTCCTGGAACTAACTGCCCAATCAAAGTAACAATTTTATATCAAACTTGATTTTGTTTTCAAACGAGGTTTTTATCCATGATGAGAAAAATCTGCTTACCAAATGAGGACGAAATGGCTCTCCCCACATTCATGGCAAAACAACCAAACCATGCAAACTACAGGACACTGTCTCAATCACTGCATGCCTAAACGCTGAGCTATGATGAAGGGGCACCAAGGGGGGGTTTCATGCTTCAAAATTTTTCTCTACTGCTACAGGTGTATCATATTTGACATTAATTTGTACACCTGTGCTTTTTTTTCTTGCCTGCAAAACCAACCAAGTTCCCTGTTACTATGCTTGGTTGGCCCTTCTTTGACAGGATTTTATTTATAGTAAGGGAATCAAAACTATACTGTGACCCTCTCCCTCGACTGACACACCAATCAGGAAGTTCATCATTATTGCCTGGACCAGTAGCAGCCTCTGGTCCCCAGTGTACTGAAGCATGTTACCATAGTAACCATACTCAGCCAATTAGAAACTGAGTCACTTTTCCAACCCTAAAACAGTGGCAATTTGTCAAAGAAGGGCAGACCCCCAGCAGAGTAGAAAAAATGTGCAGCTTGGGTCTGTTTTGGAGGTTATTAATTTTCCTGTTTCCTGTGAAACAG
This sequence comes from Hermodice carunculata, assembly GCA_964020975.1. NCBI lineage: Eukaryota > Metazoa > Annelida > Polychaeta > Eunicida > Amphinomidae > Hermodice > Hermodice carunculata. Next base: position 60,053,496 of record OZ026623.1, on the reverse strand, counting down.
AAGCACTCTAGGATATGTCCAGGGATCACATAACTCAAAGTTATAACTCCAAAATGGTTTTTAATGCTGTGCATAAATCCATGACTTCAATTCAACATGTTAGATGAATTATCTGCCCTCCATGACCCTCTATGCAGTCACCAGACAGGAGGACCAGAACACACGGGTTTTCTGTGGATGTCTATACATAGGCCAATATATATAGACATATATTTATGCCCACAGAAAACATACACAACTTTCTTCAGTTTGTTTTGAGGAAACTTTCAGTTTTTCAAGGTTGTACGCTTCATCCACATACTTGAACCCATATAGTATTGATGCTTATAAAATGACGGGAATTACCTTCTGACTTTTATTTTGACATAAAATGCTTACTGGGAGAACAAGAAATATTTTGATGCCTTCATTCTCAACACAAAGTCTCAGGTGAAGTACAAAACAACATATTTTGTCATGTGCTCAATGACACATATTTTCTCTACAAAGTTACCCATTATTGGAAAGCAGGGCATGTACACATTACCAATTTAGGATTTAATAGTTGTTCCTAGACCACAATCAGCACAATAAAGGCATATGAAAGAGGCAGGACTAATATCAATTAACCTTTTCCCCCCTTAAACCAGCTAAAGCCAGCTGCATGTCAAGCGTAATATACTTCGCTTTTTTTCCACTAAATATCATTTAATGGACAATGTAATTGAATGAAAAATGTGGTGATAATTTTGAAAGTATGGCATGTCCCGGGTCAGTGGTTCTCTTTGGTGCAGGCAGACAAGGATCTTACTTGGCATCTTATACTACCATCAAAGAAATTAAGCTGCTGATTGAGTCTGTGTCAGACAGGGTAGGGTTAAGATTAAAGGCCCTGGGTCATTACCTTGATTTGTCGACCCATTTTAAATTTTGTCAGGATTAATTTGGTTGACAAGACTGTTTTTCTGCCATGCATTTTCCTTATTTTGTTGCCGAAGTCAAACTGCAGTCAAAGACAAAATGTAGGTATGTGCACATGATTCAGTGTAGAATTTATCAGAAAGATTTTTTTCCCATTTTGGTATCAAATCTGAACAGTTTATTTCACATATTAGTAGTTGCACTGGCACTCTCTATAAAAGCCAGGTAACTTTGAAACCGTCTTCAATTGACAGAGCTTTGTGACGTAAGCTTTACATAAAAAAAGGCTTTCGTGTAAACAATTGGAAAATAGTTTGATATATGTATACATCAAATCTATTTTGTCACGAGTTTTACACACTGCTAAATAAAAATCTGTTGCTGCAAAAAAAATAATAAATAAATAAAGAGATAAATAAATAAATAAATAAATAAATAAACAAATAAATAAATAAATAAATAAATAAATAAATAAATAAATAAATAAATAAATAAATAAATAAATAAATAAATAAATAAGTAAGTAAGTTAGTAAGTAAGTAAATATTAAGCAAATCAATCAATCAATCAATCAACTGTTTCTCAAATTTTTTTTTGTTGAAAGTTATATTTCAACTTTACATACACACACAGACACACACACACGTACATATATATATATATATATATATATATATATATATATATATATATATATATATATATATATATATATATATATCTATATATATATGTATAGATAAATAAATATATATGTATATATGTGTATATACATGTGTATATATATATATATATATAATACATGTATATGTATATATATGTGTGTGTGTATATATATATATATATATATATATATATATACACACACACACATATATATAACATCCTGACATATCATATTTTACAAGTCTGCTTTGTGGCTTTTTACATAAAGTTAGAGCAAGGATTCTTAAAATATGACTAATGAAAATGAGCAAGCTGACAGACAACCAAAAACAATGGCTTTTACTTCCTTTTCTATTCATCCACATGTTTGCATTGGAAAGTGGGGTCTTTAGCACCCAACGTATCACATAATAATTTTGTATATAATTCCAGTCACACACACAACTGGTGTGTCTGTTTGGAGATTGGGAACCACCCTGCTCACTGTCTACTGTGATGTCATCATAGGGGGCCAGGCCTTGGATCAATAGTCAGTGTCAGAACCCGTACAGACGTGTACACAATCATTCCATCACAAAACTAAGTGTGTGAATAGCTTTGATATGCTACGATGAATTATTTGATTTCTTCGATTGGTCTATTGAGATGTGGCCATTACTGTATTGACTGTTTAAATAGTTTGTTCATGCTAAAATGATTTGTTTAATTTCTTAGAGACATGTACGGGGCAACTGAAAGGGGGGCAAGGGGTGATTCCATGGGAAACTAATCCCCTACTTATTATTGCTCCACCCTAAACAGAAACAGACACCAAAAAACTTCATTAAAAGTTGGGTAGAGTCCAAAACTCCCAAATTTTCAGGAGATCTCCCGAAATTTAACTCATCTCTTTAAAGTCTCATGATCTCCCGAATCTTAAAAAAACTCCCAAATTATTATTTTTTGTCGTAAAAATGTTGACATTTTGCATAAATTGTTTGTGTTGTAACAGTGCTTTTGTGTATTTACTGTTAGCTGACTGTGGTTAACAGCATTTTAAATGTGTTTTCCTATTCCCTTTCTTACAGCTGATTTTTGGAATTTTAAACCACCAGAATGCACCATTTTTACTCTATATTTACAAAAATATCTCGCGTCGGGAGGGGGTGGCACACCCCACTCCATAGCCCTCCCCCCACAGTCTGCACAATCTCCTGAATTCCTATCAATAATTCAGGAACATCTCCTGAATTGGGGGAAATTAACTTGGAAGGTTCCTCTGATTGGGGATGGGTTGAAAGTAGGACAAAACAATGTGCTTTGGCTCAAAGCACAAGTTGAATATTGATTTTAACCGTTTCTTATTCAAATAGCCCAAAAGTACTGATGTGAATTGTTGTATGCCTCAATGTTTTTAATTAAATTTCTCATCAACAGAAATTTTGCGTAAGAACTGCACACAAGATATATCATAATAGCACATACACCCCAGGTCAATAACTTTCCTCAATATTGATTTGTGCTCAACCTATATACCAAGGGAAGCTGCTGATTCAGTTTTACTCTGACCACAAAAGGATAGATAGGGTGAAAAGACAGTTTGAAGTCATGGAGTTCTGATAATAAATTACAATTTACATGTAATAACGCAAGGTCATGAACTACAACGGCGAATCACATTGCACACTGATACATCCATTGGTGCCGCACTATCTTTGTCAACATGACATGATCCTGGAAGAACGTAATGGTAAACAACAACATAAACATTATTTTAAACAAACAACTACTACATTTACATGTTAGCACTCCCTGCCTAAACATAAAAAAATGTTTCTCTCAAGAACTATCTTTCATGTGTTAGTGTCTTTGATTACCATTAAAACATCATCATTTGTTACAGTTGTTCTGGCTAACATGTTTACTCCCACTACAAATGAAGTTGTTACCAGTGAATTAAGTAAGATTTTAACAGTGTTTTGGCTGATTTTAAACTGATATTTATTCAAATAAATGTAAATATCTGTATTGAACGCCCACATTTCGATTCACATGGATGAAATGACTGACAGTACTGTTGGGGCCATTCTGCATGAGACACTGACATGGCTCACACAGTAAATGGCCTCAACAGCCTCTACAGTCATTTTGTCCATATGCCTCGAAATGCGCGAGTTCAATTCTTAAATGTTTTATACTATCTTTCATCGCCAATTTCAACATAAGTCGATGTGCTCTGAATTGACATTACTATACCACATTCATATTCTCTGTAAACTGACCTTTCATTCAAGTACCAGCATGCCTACAGTTGCAGAAACCATGAGAATGGTCGGAGTCAACAGCTTTCCTTGGTGCGCTTTGGGTGCATTTTGCCTGAAGCATGCCGAGAAAAGTTGTTCACCTGGACCATTATGTTTTCTGGAACTACAGTCACTGTGGTACCTGCTATTTAAGACCGCCCTTAAAGCCAGACAAAAGTGGTCACATATGGCAGGTGGTCTTTCACTGCAGGTAAGCTAGCTAAGAAATTAAAGGCCATTGACTTGAAATGGCGGTCTTAAAAACTAGTGCGGTCTTTCACAAGAGGTGGTCTTTAGAGCAGGTACCACTGTATAAGCATGCTCGTACATGTGCTTGAATGAACCTACTGACACAAAATTAACATAGAATTAGTAGGGATAGGGGCCGTTTCCGTCCATCCATCCATCCGGGAGCATATCTCTCGAACCCTAAGAGATAGAATAATGAAATTTATACCAGAGATGCATCATACCATGGGCATGTGCGCTGTGTATTGTTTTTGACCTTGAAAACAGGGCCCAAGAACATATCCATTTTTGTGTGTTTGGCAGCTAGTATATCTCTAGAACCCTTAAAGATAGAATAATGAAATTTATACCCGAGATGCATCATACCAAGGGCATGTGCACCATATATTGCTTTTAACCTTGACCTATTTTCAAGGTCACAGGGCCCAAGAACATATCATTTTTTGTGCATGCAGACATGCTGTATACATTGTATAGCTTTCTTCTGTATATTGTGGCAGGGGACATAGATCCTTTGGATCACTGTGCACTTGTTATACTTGATTAGCTCATCTTCAATAGTACGAATTTAGATGCAGTTGGCATTGAAATTTTCAATCTTTGTTTCAAAAATAAGAAAGCAACAATCTTGCCTATGTAGGGCTATGGTAAATCTGAATGTAAACCTAAGCGATCAGTTGACACACAAGCGGTCGCTCAGTGCAAGAAACTCCAAACAAACTTGATCCCCTCAAAGTGCACATCAGGACTTATCTCCGTCTCATCATGTGCTTATAAGATTATGCTTACATCATGAGAGCCAGATAATTGCCATTCCAACACTGATTAAAGTTCAACTCTATACATGTAGATGCATTAATTTTTACAGGTATAAATTTTCATGGTTTTTTACATTTCGGTCATTTAAGTGCAGTTTTAATTTCATTATTTCGGACATTGATCCTATGAAACCTATGTTAAAATGCTACTTTATTTTTACAGTTTTGTCTGATCAGCAAGCTTAACAAAAAATAAAAACACAGTAAAATTAAGCGAATTTACACAACTTCCTTGAATGTTTATCAATGCAAGCTATATATAAAGATCAAATTGATTTTGTTTTGGCCTTGTTCAAGTCAGGCTATCTGTAAGTGGTCACACATTAACCCATCTGCAGAAAGGACCAAAATTAACAATTTTGTCTTCATACTTTCGTACACCTTAACATATATTTTACAGACATTAATATATGCTATGCATTTTTTCATTTCATTTTCACCTGAAATTTTCATTGGAATTGTGCAACCAAGTCCCTCACAAGAGAGTTTTGATGCACAAACATACTTGATCCAGAGTCATTGGCTTTTGCTTTGCAGTGCATGCTAGTTGGGCATCGTGATGTGTCAATATGAGCCACTGACCCAGGCATTTAGCAATGCAACAGAGAACGGATGTATGCAAATTCTAAAGTTTTGATGCAGTTATCTGCAGAAAAAAAAAGAAAAAGAAACATGGAACTGGAACATGATTGCAGGAGCAAAAATTTCCGAACCTTCTCAGATGTAAAGAGTTAATCACTGTTCAAGGTATAAAGTGGAAAGCAAATATTGAGTTTCACATTATCCCAACATAGTTACACTGAATAATGTTTGACATTGCCCCAGTCTTAGCTTCAACATGATCTTTGACAAGTCTTGAGTTCACATTGTTACAGCATAGAGCAGGGAAGGTTTGCCTCTGTGCATGTAGACCAACAGGATGCCAATCAATACAGTGACCAGGATTATGGCTTGGGCGGCTGAGGTTATTTCCATTTTACCTTGCCACACATTAACGTCTATCTGGCACTTCGAATTTGTGAACTTTTCAAAACTTAATTACACAATGTGTATTGGACAAGCTTTCCCATTTATAGAGAGCTTGTGAAAAGGTGTGCTGTCTTTTTTGTTTCCTCACAATATACATGTACATGATATACCTCTTGAAATTCCAAACTTCACATAAATAAGTGACTAGGAATTTTTATGATGAGAGCAGTGCTTCATATTTGAAAATACATACAAGCCAAATATTGCTCACTTCTGGGGGTGCTCAGATGTGTTTCTGTTATTTTAAAAGCAGTCAGTTTGGAGAAGATTTCTTAAAATATCTCACAAAATTGACAAAAATATTCAAACATAACATAAATATAATTGGCAAAGGCTGTTAAGACCCCTCAGCTGCCAACAACTTGGCCCCCTTGTGACCTTGAAAATATGTCAATATCACTAAGTGTTGAACTAACCAAAGCTTTCTATGAGAAGCTTCCACAGCACAAGTTTCATGGTGGTAGCTCAGTTTATTCTAAAGTTATCACGTCCGCTAGGGTACTTGACTCACAGAAGGACAGACATAACGACAAAACATATCAGCCAACAAGGCTGAGCAGTAAAAATAAATGGACCATAACCTGTTGAACAAACTTGGTACTGACTCACCCAAGTACATCCCCACTAAGATTGAAGTTGATATGGTCAATGGTTTGGGGCAAAACTACATACAGACACATGTACACTAGCTGGTATCTCAAAATTAACCGTGCAATGTACTCTTACAGATCAATATGTAATTTCAACAAATCACTCAGAATCAGCGAATGACAGTATGTACTCCCAAATGGTGACACCTTGGTGGAGATCCAATCAAGCTGCATTCATACCACGCTAGAATGAATCCAGCTTGTCCTCTCAAAATCGCTGAAAATTGCAAAAATGTACAATTGCAGCAACACCTGTTGAAGAAATTAAGATCTGGAAGTGGTCAAGGGTGTGCATATAATTTTAAAGCGATCAGCCCAGTTGTTTGAGAGAATCTTTTTTAAAGATTTTGCCAAAATATTACCCTCACAGGTCTATTTCATCCATCTCTGAACTTAACCTGGACCTTACAGAGGAGGATAATTGTGTAACATCAAAGTGCTAGCTATACACTTTTTAAGTTATCATGCAAGAACAAAAACAACAAATTGCTCTGTGACCTTAGATACCAGGTCAGGGTTGTGCAATTTTGAAGCAACTGGCTCAGCAGTTTTGGAGATCTTTCAGACTTTTGCCCAAAACTTAACAAACAAACAAAAAAAAACAAAAATTCAAAAATCCAAAATTCATGGACTACTAACCTGTTGAGCAACTTGGTAGAGACTCATCCAAGGTACATGCTCACCTATTAGATATGAGAAATACATGGCTCGCAATTTTGGAAAAGAAGTCAAAAATGTTGAATTTTTGAAGATTTGAAGAACAGCTTGTCAACGGATGATGGACAAGATCACAGACAGATGACCATGAGATACACTCAGCTGACCAACAAGTCAGATAAGATAAAAATCCCAAATCACAAAACTGTGACCTGTTAAACAAATTTGACAGAGAACCTCCCAAGGTATATCTCCATCAGTTTGAAGAGAATCTGGCAGAAAAATTTTGGAGAAGACAAAAAAGGTAAGTGTGAATGGATATGGTGAACAGACAGACAGCAGATGACAGATAACAAGATGGACAATGAATCATCCCCAAATCTCAGCTGTCTGATGACTGAGGTGAAAATCAAAAGTTAATGTGTTTGTCTTCAATAGAAGCTAGCGTGAAGTTTCTATAGATTTATTTTATTTTTGTTTTATTTCATATTTCACTTTTGCATAACAAAAATCATTGAGTATGATGGTTGAGAATTATTAAAAAAATCTCCTCTTACTGTAAATTGCTTTATTTCCCCATTTTAAAATTTTCACGTTTTTTGTACTTTTGACTTTTTACTGTACTTTTAATTTCACTTTTTGCACATAAGTACTATTTAAACACTGCTAAAATACTAGCTATTTCATTGTTTATTTTTGTTTTCACGGTTTTCTGCCATCAGTGAAATAAGTGAAAACTAATAAAGCGAAATTAAAGCAATTTACAGCACCCCTGCGTAAAGAATTCCATCCTCAATGATACAGGCATGTGAACTGTATCACAAAACATGCCAAAGTATCACAAAATCTGCATCAAAATCTACAATATGTCATGAGTGAAGTGTATTGACCTGACCAAAGACCAAAATGTTCAGGCGGGAAAAGTGCGCACCATTTCTGTTGGCATACATGTATGTGTCGACCACAGTCTTTACCCTTTTACCCTTTCCCCTACAAATAAGGCTGAGTCAACAGCTTTCCTTGGCATGGGTTGGACCATGCCAAGGAAACCTGTTGACCTGGGTCATGTTATCTTAATAGGTCTCGTCTACAATTCTCAGTCAAACTGTTTTTCAGTACTGTTGAAATTACCTGAAAACACTGAAACAGACAACATTTGACCACAAACAAAACTGCAACTAGAAGTCTTTTTTTTATGTATTATCCAATTATGTATAGTTTGCTTAATATGTTTTTTTTTTTTTTTTATGTTAAGAACACTACAAGTTCTGGAGGTGATTAGACTGGCTTTCCTCATTGAAAAAGACCAATTTTACTACCGCCACCTTAAAAGTTGATTTTAACTCTTTCAGTGCCAACTGCAACTTGGCACTGACAGAGTTAAATAAGTGCAATAAGGAGCACATAAAATTTATTATTCTATGTTTTATGGCTTATTGCACTTGATTATGATTGCTATGGCTTTTCTTGATCATAATGTGCTGTTGGAACTTAGTACATATACAAGTTAAATCTGTCTTGGCACTGAGAAACTGTAACATGAAAGTTTCATATGATCTCCTAGCTGTGCTTAGCACATGGTGCAGATTATATTCCCCTTTTGTCCTGACTTCTCTGTCCATTTATATCACTAAGGAACTTTAAAACTTCCTTTATCCTTTTGCTCCCATTTCTTTTCTCTCCTACTCCCTCTTTTTGTGGAGGGCATTAAAACGTGGAAGATTTGCCTAAATTAATATTACATGTATTTGAATGGGTTTTGCATTATTAACATCAAAGTGCAATAAAGATTAATACATCGTGGTAGAGACATGATAATCCTTTCAATCAAATTTATTTATTTATTTATTTATTTATTTTTTTTTTTTTTTTTTTTTTTTTTTTTTTTTTATTTATTTATTTATTTATTTATTTATTTATTTAATGTTGTGCTGGAAAAGAGCACTCTTGTCTGAGTGTTCACTGAAAGCTTTCAAACATACATATATAATACAATATCAAACTTTCACATATGATACACATTTTTAGTACATTGGGTATCAGCACCTTTTTTCAATACTGAATAGGATGTATTCATATTTAACTGCGGTCCTTCTCTAACACCTATCGAGCAAAAGAGAGAGCCATCTGCATCAGGGCAGATCCATGTATTTAGTATGGTCAAAAGTAGTTTCCCAATAAAATGAACAACATGAACACAGAATAATCTTAAGAAAATGTATTAACATATATTTGAAACATAAAGGATGCCTAAGTTGATTAGAAATGGGCTCTCTTTTGGTTAAAAAGGTGTTGTTTATGGATGTTTCTGTAGTATATGACACAAATCTGCCCTGATCATGGTGGAAGCATCAGTCTGTTGCCCCGGCAACACAGGAAGTGCACAGGATCGCAGTTACATATGAATATCTCCTATTCATTGTGGTTTGAACACATTTTAGCCTATCTCTTATGCAAAACTGCAGATGACATCTTCACTTCAAATTTTAGCACATCCCCCTTGTTTTGCCTGATCAATATACCTACCAATTTTCGTTGATTAATAAATAACTCTTTAAAAAACAGCATCCTCAAAATTTCCACAAATTGCCCCATTATATATGACATAACACTAAAGGTGGCACCACCAATTTTGAAGTCCTGCTAGATTTTCATACACTTTATTGAGCTTGAAAGAGGCAGGGTTTAACATGAAGACTGTGGAAATGTGTCACACTCACAAGCAACTTGGACAGACAAGGGTGTCGCTACAAGCTCTGCAGTCTATGGCCAGCAGAGCTCAAATTGTTAAAGTAAAAGACCTACTCACAGAAATTGAAACCCCAAATCAAAGGAAAAAAGTTCTACCACTACTATGAGACAAACTCATGCATTTCAGGTCAAAGTTTGTGGGAATTGCACTATAAGGGCTTCCCTTACAAATATCGTTAGTTTAAAACTAAAATTTCTCACAGGTTAAAAAAAAAGAACTAATCTATCACACTACATGCACTATGAAAACTGCTATGCACACATGGATTACAACTGAATGTTTGGTGCAAAGATCATGCGGTGGTAGTTTGGTAATATTATATAACGCTACATGTAGGAGGGACACAGTGGGATGTCACTGGAGGAGCACATACATTATGCCAATAATTAGCTTTTGCACACTTTAGGGCTAGCCCATATAAATTAGAAAACCTGAACACAGTTAATGAGTTGACCATAACAAATTTGTCACTTTGTGAACAGAGAAATCAGCAAGGAAGATAAATCCATGATCATCCTGTTATTTAGTGACACGGTGTGAATTGTTTGAATACCAGTCTCGTGCAGTAATATCACTTAATAGCCTTAAACCTTGACAAGGGTTAGTTCATCTGGCTGTCATACTGTGATATATCACGTATACATGTATATCACTTTTTTTTTTCTAAATATTGTGAATTTTTTTTTTTTTTTTTTTTTTAATCATTAACTTCTGGCTACATGTACATGTACTTGTTAACAATGATATTCACATGCATTCCAGTGCCATCTTCAAGAAAAATGGTTGGGGGTGGGGGTGGGGGGCAAACATAGGGAAATGTGGAATTTAAATTTGCCGCAAAATGCCTAGCAATTGAAAACATTCAAGTGACTTATCTCCCCTTCTTAATAGATGGCAAATATTGTAAGCTGAGTGAAAAACATGCCACTTTGTTCCAAAAATCCACACTCTAAATCTGTGTTACCTCTTATGAGGCTCTGGCCTAAAGTCTGATCTATGTGAATGTACATGTAAATAAACTGACAAGACTGAACAAACTCTGTCACATGTTGGGTTGTGAAATTTAACACCTGTTGAACAGGCTAATTCTGATGGGGTTTTTTTGTTTTTTTGTTTTTGTTTCTTTTTACAGGCATGTCACTTAGAAATTTCAAAATAAGTGAATTTGCACAAGGGCTGACCCCCAACAACTAAATTTTTTCAAGATAACAGCAAATTCTTTGGACTGAGATCACAACTCTGTTTTCATACATTTTCTGAAAAGAAGTGAATTATTGCTGATTAGTGAATGAATGACATGCCCTTTTGTAATGTACATATTAGACCACACCAGAAAATAAAGGAAAAAAATAGAAATGTAGCTTATTTACTCCTATTAACCCTCTCCCCATGAACTGAGACAAATTCAACAGCTTTCCTTGGCCTGGGTGTGGTGCTAGGTGCAAACCCCACACCAAGGAAAATTGTTGACCTGGGTCATGTTATCTTGACAGGCCTCATCTATAATTCTCAGTCAAACTACTTTTCATGACTGAAGGAATCAGTCAGACACAGTGGCGTTGGCGACATGACCACGGGCTAGATTACGGGGAGGAAGGATCAGGAAATTAGACAAGGGAATTTTCAAAATACGAAAATCAAATAGAGACATGTATTTTGAATATTGAAACAATGTCTTTAAAAGTGGTACCAACTCAGAATATTTTTATATAATTTAAGCATTTGCGGAGTCACATAAATGAAAAGGTTGAGAGCATCTGGGATCACAGGCATCAGAAATAGATAAAACAGGAGAGGTGTGTGAAAATATTCCAACTAAAGAAAGCACTGGAATGGATGTCGATCACATGTAGCTCAATATGTTATGCTTTCTCTGCTCATATGTCCAATAGTAATACCTTGTTGCTTTCAATGACAGCCAATCAGCTTGCATCTTGAGTGTAACCCAAGCTATCTGCACTAATTCACTCAGGCCTACCTGATATACCTGCAGCTGTTTCCTTATGCTGTATGTTACCATGGTTACACTGATATTTGCCTCTCTTTAAGTCCAAGAGTAGGGTAGGAAGTCTCACTGAGGGAAGAAATATGCCAGGAGAGTGAGATATTGGGACATCATTGGTGCATGAAAAAAGTCAAGACTTTTTTTCCCAATAGCATTGACCCTAACACTTGCATGTCTTGACAGAGATGACCCTAAGACGGTCGTGATGAAATGATATACAGTGAAACCTGTCTTGAGAGACCACTGTGATGAAAGACCACCTGCCTTTTAAGACCATGTTTACCATGTCCCTTTTGCTATCTTTCCCATGTTATGATACCTCTATTGAAAGACTACCTGCCTTATGTGACCATTTTTTGGCTTGCCCTTGGGGTGATCTCTCAAAACAGATTTCACTATACCTTTTTCTTTCATAACTCTGAAATTTAAACGGAAATGATATTAAACACTTTCCCCCGGGAATTGGGAATGAGTTTGAAGTCAACATCTTCCTTTGGCATAGTTTACACATTGATTACCCAACTCATGCCAAGGAAAGCTGTTGCCTGACGGCTTGTTATCTTCATACATCTCATGGATAATTCTTTTTCAGTCTGGTTTTCATGAGTGTTGAAATTAATCAAAATGAAACAGATCATTGCCCAGTCGGGACTGATTTAACCCTTTCTCCCTGGAACTAAGACTGAGTCAACAGCTTTCCTTGGCATATGTTGGGTACCAAGTGCCGAACCTATGCCAAGGAAAGCTGTTGACCTGGGGCATGTGATCTTGATAGGTCTCATCTACAATTTTCAGTCAAATTGTTTTTCATTACTGTTGAAATTAGCAAAAAACACTGAAGCAAACGACACTTGACCACCAGCCGGTTTCGGCTGGTTTAAGGGGGAAAGAGTACAGGAACAAGGGTTAAACTTTATAACTTGAGCTTAAATGCCCCCAAATAAAACTTACTTGATAATGCAACACATACCTATGATTACCGGACAGAATCTTTAATATCACACCAAATATGATTTGTAATACAGAACCTGCTATCACATCAATAGATCACTCAATTTTTATAGCAACTTGTATTTTCAATGTGGGTCCTTCATGGGGCAATTTTTTTTTCTTTTTTATTGTCGCTTAAAAAATTCTCCTGTGAATCCCAAAAACCTACAACTTCTCACACTGTATGTATGTGACTTTTATTTCTGGTGTCTGCACCTTGCTCTCAAAGATAGTCCAGGCTGATGCTATTAATTTCATGAATATAGCAAGCTTCAGTTTGGCGCACACATTTGTAGCACACAGATCTATATAGCCTCACACTGTTTGTCTTACCGAGAAAACATGTGTTTATCTCTTTTTAATCCTGAATAATTCTATACATACAGATTGGTTTTCATTAATATGTGTTTTCAACAGTTCAACAAATTTTATAACGTAACTACATAATAAAGCATAATTAGCCATCATGGCTAGAGCTTTCAAAATATTAGCAGCCAAATCACACCTTTTTGGACATTATAGCTATTTGGCTACCAGATAACACAGGCCCAGGTAATTAAAAATGCATGTTTTCCATGAGTGATTTTTTTATCATATGTGCAAAAATACATTAAGGATGAAATGTACAATTTTGAGGCTTTCAACTATTATACCCTGAACATTTGAGTAAGTCTATGACGAATGGCAACCTGTGCAGCCAAATGGTATGGCTCACTAGCCAATGAAAATCTCTCTGTGAGTGAGTGCAATGTATGTAGCCTGGGGTGTCAAGCTATTCCTTGAAATATCTCTCTTCACCTCAAGGTCATTGTTTCAATTTCTATGCTATGTACCAGTGTGCTGTCCAAATTTGTCACTGACCCACACTGGCAGAAAATTCTCAGGAAACTCTACCTAGCTGAGTGTATAATAAAAGTATTTGACATGAAATCTCGACCACTCTGTCCAACCTGGATCAAATAATTGATCACGATATGTAATGTCAATATTGTACTTCACATAATGTTTTAATATCACACTTTTCAAGTTTACTTACGTGGCCTCTTAACGTCCTCTCCGAATTCCTCAGTTTCCTCGGCCATGTCAGTGAATTATGACCACTCTTATCACATTCTGAGTCGACCAGGCCACCACGTCAGTGTCATTTCGTATATCCAACCTTAGCAGCCTGTCTCGGCAGACATGGCTCATGCAGAGTCTGTATGGTGTGACACTATGCCTACCAACACCTACAGTTAGGCTCTACTATTCAGCATGGATCACTCTAATCCTGCCCTCTACAGTTTCTGCAGGGGTCCGAGAAAAAACGCGTTATATCATGCATTGAGTTTATTAAGCAAGTATGGTCTACCCGTATTGTTTGATGTCAACACTTGACTAGTTCTACTGCTTTAGGTCTCGAGAGTATGAACTCCAAGCAAGTGTGGGCCTCCCTATTGTGTACGCCCTTGGCTTGAACGCTAAGCCCGAATGGGTGTATTAAGTTGAGCCCATTAGTGAACAAGGTGTATACGTTCTATTGGTATAATTAAATGTATTGTTAACGTTCTCAGTCAGCTCATGTAGCTATCGCAGTGTTACCAGTCATTGTGTAGAAGTATCACTGATACAATACATTAAAGTCACCACCATGTATTGATGTGTAGCAATCTTACATGGCCACCAAAGACCCAACCACATAATCATAATGACTATGCTGCAATTAGAGATACACTGGTTACAATGTAACCTCCGGCTATTATTATTAACCTTCCTACCCCCCCCCCCCATGAGATAAATATTTACGAGGCTGCCCATGGGTAAAACTTACACAAACCAGGGAAAGGCCATGTAGCCTACATGTAACCACTGTTAATATCCTGACAAAGCATTTACCAGATGAAAGGCTCCGTCATTTTTTGAACCAATCATTTTTCCAATTAGTTTAGGTAGGGTGAAGACAAATGGGTCTGCAGTTTTTATTTATGAGAAAATGATCATGCATATATTGTATTCTGACCAAGATTCAATAGTACTTAGATGATGTTTTCAGGACAATATACTCAGAGTCAATGAAGACACACAATGTATTTTTTTTCAATATATTTTTTTTTCAGAAAGCATAGCTCGAGGTGAAGTTGCAACTTATGGTTGACCCGTATGTATGTATGTATGTATGTATGTATGTATGTATGTATGTATGTATGTATGTATGTATGTATGTATGTATACAAACATATGTGTGTATGTATGTATATAATTAAATAAATGAATAAAAGAAGAATCCCTGCATCACTGCCATCAATTTACAATAATAATATTACTTAGTCATGTAACATATAATATATACATATATATACATATATATATATATATTATATATATATATATATATATATATATATATATATATATATATATATATATATATATATATATATATATATATATATATATATATATATATATATATATATATATATATATATATATATATATATATATATATATATATATATGTACACATAAAAAATAACACAATGCTGCATGTTCAAATTACTGATGGAAGCATAACAACAGGCCATTGAGAAACTACTCCAGGATCTGTCTACCACAGCTGCATGAGAAGAAACTTGAAGTTGAAATTAGTGCTGTCCAATCGGAACTTTTCAAGACAAACCAGTAGAAATATGAACTGAAATCTCAACTAAGCAGACTACAGAAAGACTTTGGAGACCAATGGACCTACAGGCCATGTGAAGTTTAAAATATTGAAAAGTTTTGCCGTGGTGTTTGCTACTGAAAGTACAGTTTGGCTGAATACAGTGTACTCATTTGAGCCAAACTGACTAATTCTTAATGTGCACTCAGCAACACTTGGCTTTCATGTCATCACAGTATTTTTTCACCTGAAATACCTAAGGGTGCAGTTTCAGATTTCAACCATATAACCCCTTAAACTGGCCAAAACTGGCTGGGGGTGAAATGTCATCTGCTTCAGTGTTTTCAACTAATTTCGACGGTAAAAAATAGTTTGACTGAGAAATGTAGATGAGACCTATCAAGATCACCTGCCCCAGGTCAACAGCTTTCCTTGGCATTGGCTGGGCACTAGGTGCCCAACCAATGCCAAGGAAATATGTTGACTCAGTCTTAATTCAAGGCAGAAGGGTTAAAAAGTAAGTGCATTTACCAAAGTTCTTGAACAAAATGTGCAAAAAGTAATCCTCTAAATTATTTAATTGTTACTTTCCGTTATATGGAGTTGCTCAGGTATTTGACAATTTAACGTTGCTAACATGCTCAGATAGCAACATCAGGACAAGTGTATGTTCAATGTGTTAGGAAAAATATTGACTGTCCTGTTAATTGTATCTCATCGGTGGTTGATTGCAACTTGCTCACAGGCATTTTAATGACGTTGTGTTACCAATGTCATGTAAAAATCCTCGTCATCAAGTTGAAATCAAATGATGATGAATACAATTGAAAGGACGTTCAATTCTTATACAGTGGTCGCCCTCTTATAAGGCCCCCCCTGAACAGAAGCCACCCCCTCTACAAGGCCACTTCTCCATGCAGAAAGTATGGCGTTTTCATTGTATCTTACCCCTGAAGAGAGGCCACCCCTCTTATAAGGCCACTTTTCTAGTGCCTGTCGGGTGGCCTTATAAGAGGGGTGGGTACCACTGTATTTATTTTCAAGAAACATGGTATGCTTCCTTAATATTTATGTCTTAATGGTTTATTTCATTATTCTTGTGACGCAAATAATTTCAACAAGCTGGCGGGGGGGGGGGGGGGGGGGGGGCGGGGCATTTGTAGGGGCAGATTTTAGACCTTAACCATCAGAAACCAAACTAGTCCTGACATCATTATTGCGCTGTACTACTAGAAGGTTGCTATGATTGCGAGTGGACATGCGATCGACTGCATTCGTGGAAAAATGAACACCCACATATTTCCTATTCTTCTGACACTAAAGAAAATGCCAAATATAAATATTACACTGGAAACTCCTTTTTGAACATAACCATGTCATCTAGCATAGCACTTCAGTCACAGACAGGCTGTAACTTTGTAGAAGCCCTTTTGTTTGAAGCATCTAATATAAGCTTCAATATGCACAGCTGCTGATTGGTTGATCTCCCTCTTGTCTCCATAAGACACATGTAAGTGACCCACAAATCTATTCAGTTCATCATTGCCTTTTTTTGTGTATCCATGTGCAAAATTTGATCAAAATCTGTTTCTGTACCCTACTGATGGACAGCAGTTCATAAACTTACAAGTAAAGGCCCCCATGATAACATTTTGTTAACTCTGTTGTCGCAATAATAATATGTATACATTCATGGTCACTGCAGACAACTCTGCAGAAGTATAAATATATAACAACAGGCGCACCAATCTAAATGATGCAGTCTCTGGAATTTACATGTATATGGTCTCTGGCTTTGTATCCATAACCATCCAAATTATTAGAATTCCAAAGAATAATGGGTCCACCTGGGGTTCATAAACTGTCAGCATTTATAATCCCACTTAATTGTTTTGGTCTGTCAGTTGATTTCTCTTATCGATCAAACTGGTCACTAAATCACCATCAAATATGGTGGAAGCATGGTACGGTTAATTGTGTATTAACCCTTTACTGTGCATATCCAACAGTGCCTGAATGCAAATTGTCATCTGCCTCAATCTTTTCACTCAAATTTCTCAATTAAAAAACTTGAGTAAGATTTTTAGCTATGACCTACACTGATGTAATGATGACATTCCCCAGCTCTAAAACCTTCCTGGGGCCAAGTTGAGTGCACTGGGCCCAGCTCTATACCCTCCTGGGGGGGCAAGTTGAGTGCACTTGGCCCAGCTCTACACCCTCCCTGGGGGCAAGTTGAGTGCACTCAGGCCAGCTCTACACCCTTCCTGGGGGCAAGTTGAGTGCACTGGGCCCAGCTCTACACCCTCCCTGGGGGCAAGTTGAGTGCACTGGGCTAAACCACAGCAAGGAAAGCTTTGGCTTATTCCTCTTTAAGACAGGAAAGGGTTAACAAAATGCCCAACCTTGCAAGGTGACTTCACTTCAAGACCATGCATATATGACATATATCTGTATCCTAATATAATAATAATTATATTGTCCCAATTCCACTGTGTGTGTAATTTGTATTATAGCTTAAGTTTCTTTTGACATTCACAGTTTAAGTAATTGCCATCTACATTGTTTCAATTGTTTAAGGCTGAAAGGTGACTCCTGTGAGACGAAAAATGTTTTTGTCTTAATAGGAGTCTCCCTAGCCACATTAATATATATTATTATGTACATGTATCTTCATATTGATGACATCACTGTATTTATTGGCTGAAATAAAGGAGTTCTGAGTAAAACTAGACAAAGGCTATGACGGCCAAGACGCCCGTCTATGGTGCTGTGCCGTACATGTACATGTATTTCACTTTCAGTAGACTTTGGTTTTAGGACAGTGTGGCTGGTTTTGCCCATCCTAGGCTCTTCACAGACTACCAAAGATCGTCGCACTCATTTTTACCTTGCTATATAAAGACCCAGGTAACGTGTTATGCTATAGTGTGGGAATAACACAAAACCTACTGTGTTAATGTTACAAAAAAAAAATCCTAACATAATAAACCTATATACTCAATTGCAATGAGAAGACCAGACAAGTCCTGATTAGAACATATATATATACTCAATTGGTTGCAAAACCTTGCAGAATGTGTCTGCACTGAAAGTGAAGCTCGAAATTCAAAACTATTAAAAATGTTTTTTTCACATGGATATATCTCAAGCGCTAATCCCCTGAATTTAATCTAACAAACACCATTTTATTCAATAAATCTTGGGTAAAATTTGTCTGTGATTTTGCAAAAAATGAGGATTAGTGCCTGAGATATATCAATGTGAAAAGGCCATTTTTAATGATATTTTTTCCATGTTATAAATTCAACCTCCATTGAGAGACCATGGACCTGTATGTGACCACTTTTGGTCTTTCACTAAGGGTGGCCTCTCAAAGGAGGGACCAAAGAACAGTTAAACAACAAAGGAACTTTCACTTGTTCAGTAATAGGATATCACAAAATACATGAAGGAAAAGAACAATTTGGCTAAGATTGGGGGGGGGGGGAGACTTGGTGTTACAAAGGAGTTATCACAGTTACTGTGCCAGTCTTACCTGGTAAGGTCTCCCGCTTTTTTATCTCAGCAAAGTTGTTGACTTCTTCTCGGAGATGTGGATCAACATGAAAATGTCTTGTCCGCACTCTGTGCACTGCACCATCCATTCTGGATCCTGATTGGTGGCTTTCTGAATTTGAGCACTCTGATTGGCAATTGAAAAGGTGTGGCAGGAAACCCTGATAGGCCCCTCCTACGGTGTCTTGTAACAGCATAACTCAAGTGGCCATCACACTGCATTTGGGGTAACTTGAAACTGCATGCTGATAGGCTACCTAGGCCTCTATAAATGAAAATAAAACACAAAAATTTATTTTCTCCTTAAATCAAAGTTAAAGAAGTCAAACTGACTAATTTTTTGGCATTCTGTATCCAACAGACATCACATTTAAATATTAATAATTATTGTTTCGGTTTGCATAGCAACTAGAGAACAAGTTATATATAACTGTGCCATGTACATCATAGGAATTTTCATGAAGTTTGACAAGCTCACAAAATAATATGAACTCACGAGATCTCTGAATTCTCAGTTTTACATGTATGCACTTGTACATGTTTAAATAAATACAGTTGCCTCGGGCTGTGCCCAGGTACCAAATTAAACTGATGTCAAAAGAGGTAATGTGTAAAAGGGGAAAGAACATCCATATTCTAACATGTTTGAATAAATGTCCATGTTGCCTAAGGCCTAACAGAAATATATGTGTGGTTCCGGAAGCTCGACCAACCCTACTGAAAAAGCCTGACTCCAAATAAATTTTATGAGACATAAAATAAAACAAAATGCAAGCCGCCCTTCCCTAATAAAAAATGATCAACCCTGGCTGAAAGATTTCATCAAGAAATTGGCTGCCGTATGCCATTATTTTGCAGAAAGTCAACTCAAACACAACATTTTTATTTCTGATTGTCTGGAGTGTTTACTTGGGCTGGAGAAACAGCATAGCTGCAGAGCCACTGTTGTTCAGTGAAACAGCATACCCCCAGTTGTTCAGTGATAATTATCACAATATTTTGCTACGTTCCAGGTGTCCGTTCTCTGAGTTACCAGAGCCAACGGGCATTAAGGTACTTTTAAAACATGACTTACTATCTCAACTGCACATTGGTACCATTTGCAGAGAGCACCATTTTGAACATGACACCATGCATTGCAGGATAGTCACACAAAAATACATTTGATTTGGATATTAAAGTGAATAGCAGCCACATTATATATCATACCATTATTGATTCTCTGAAACAGTCGTAAAATTAATATACTTTTGGCTCATCTACAAACCATTGGGTACGAAAAACACAATTTTCAAAATGGCAGCTAAGCCTGTGGGTTAGTCCCGATTGGATATTTTGAAGAGGTAGTATCCAAACTATATTTGCAATTAGTGTTAACGGAAGGTTAATTTGTCAAAAGAATGTAATATACAGTACACAATGGGCCTTTTCCAGTGTGAGCATTACCTAAAAATGTAAATTCAACACCTTGACGTTAGCAGTTGTTGGCGACAGTGGGCCCCAGAATAGGGATATTTTATCAGACACTGAAGTCACCCCCAGGCTGTGAATTAAGTAGCACCACTGGGCACAGCAGTCAAAAGCCGCACTGAGTCAAAGATGGAGCTTAGTAGAGAAGGTTGCCCTGATAGTGGATACAGGTTCAAGAGTCCTGGCCGGTTTTTATATAGTGTAAAAATAGCATATAAAAAACATGCAGGTCTCACAATGGTCCAAAATATCTGTTCCCGGCTTACTAGTAAAACAACAAGAGTCAAGTCTCAGGTTTTGTTTGTTTGTTTGTTTTTTTTTTTTGGGGGGGGGGGGGAGGATAAGACTGGACTGTCAATAGAGGTTTAATTCTACTAATAATTCTTACTGATAAAGGTTTTCAGACAACTGCTTTCATGGCCTAGCTGTAACTTATAACTGTCCACACTTTTCTAAGGCTTTCAAATTTACCTATTTTTATCCTTAATGTGCTTGATCATTGCAAGCCTCAATCAGCTTTCCTCTGTACACTTTTGGAGGCTCCAAGTCTCTCAAGAAAGTGGGAGAACTTGCACTCTTTTGTTCATAAAAATCACTTGGATTTTCAAATCTCCAATTTTTCAGACAGTGTTCCCTATGTTATACATGAGTAGAACTCCCACATTTTACACTCATTTTCATCAAACCCTCCCATTTTCTGAATTGTGCCACCTGGATTCTCTGCTGCACTCAAGGGAAGCTGTTGATAGACAACTGTTTTATCAAGGAAAGCTGTTGATCCAGACTGTTTTATCAAGGAAAGCTGTTGATCCAGACTGTTTTATCAAGAAAAGCTGTTGATCCAGACTGTTTTATCAAGGAAAGCTGTTGATCCAGACTGATTTATCAAGGAAACCTGTTGATCCAGACTGTTTTATCAAGGAAACCTGTTGATCCAGACTGTTTTATCAAGGAAAGCTGTTGATTCAAACTGTTTTATCAAGGAAAGCTGTTGATCCAGACTGTTTTATCAAGGAAAGTGTTGATCCAGCCTGTTTTATCAAGAAAAGCTGTTGATCCAGACTGTTTTATCAAGGAAAGCTGTTGATCCAGACTGTTTTATTAAGGAAAGCTGTTGATCCAGACTGTTTTATCAAGGAAAGCTGTTGATCCAGCCTGTTTTATCAAGGAAAGCTGTTGATCCAGACTGTTTTATCAAAGAAAGCTGTTGATCCAGCCTGTTTTGTCAAGGAAAGCTGTTGACCTAGACTGTTTTTTCAAGAAAAACTGTTGACCCGGACTCTTTTACCGAGGTGAGCTGTTGGCCTTTTTGCCAAGGAAAGCTGTTGACCTGACTATTTACCAAGTAAAGCTGTTGACCTAGACTGTTTTATCAAGGAAAGCTGTTAACCTAGACTATTTCCAAGGAAAGGAGTTGATCTAGTCATTTTTACTTTCTCTAGAAGCATATTCTATGACAGGGTCAAAGAGCAGTGACCAAAGTTAGACAAGGCATACTGCTGCTTGAATGAGGACTTTCAACACGGAAATTTTTCATTATGTTAATTTAAGCAGGGGTGTTTATTGTCATGACTTGCACACAAGGGTTAACACACATATATATACATTATAGGTCTGTAAGTAAACCGTTTGCATCACCTGAAATAGTTTACCAGGCAATGCAAAAACCACTGACCTTAATAAACCTTAATTTCCCCCTCTTAACTGGCTAAAATAGACTCCAGGCAAAGTGTCCTCTGTCTCAATATTTTTTCATTAATTTCAGTGTTAATGAAAACAAAAATGCACATTGCAGACAAGCCCCATGAAAATAGCTTAATGCCAGGGTCATTGTCACTGTGCGCTCAACCCTCCACAAAGAAAAGTGTCACAGCCGTAATCAGTTCATGGCAAATGTTTAATTAGACACGTTCATTGTGTTGGCACGGATTGAATTTGAATATTTATAAGAAATCTTTACCTAATTCTAGCTGTTGAAACATATACATACATGTAGAAGTAAGCTGTTATTTATGCATAAATGGGAAAACCAGTTATTAAATTTACATGAAAATGTAATAAACCATTAAACATAAGCCAATCTTACAAGGCATGAATATTTATACACAGCACGCCAGCAGATTATTTAAAGCAAGTTTATAACTTGTTCAATAATTAATTTATTTTGAAAAATTAATCTGGCCTTCATGCATTCATTTTTCCATACCACAGGATTATCTTCTTGCACACAAAAATTGCAGTCGGATTCATTTTCTTGATTTATGAATTAACCTCCCAATTAGAATACATATATGGAATTTGGATCAAGAACACAAAAGGGAACCACTTATTGAGCCCAGGTCAACAACACTAGGTTGGTAATTTCAACACAATCTTTACAAAAAAATGTTTAATGGATTTGCTTCTGAGAGTGTGATTGTATCTAACTGATTTTATTCTCAAGTCATGGCATGTATCGCTCATTCTATGGGCTTGAACGAGCACTGGTTGCTCTGATCAAAGGCGTGATCGATCATGCATTAAGACCAGACGGCCTAGGTTGCAAATGGAACCTGTCCTTAAAGTAATGTGAATACTGGCCCTAGAATCCAATTAAACTTGCTTAATTGGTTGTCAGCTCTTCTGGTCTGGGGAGCTAATCTGTGATGCCGCACTCCCTAAGCCACATGTAAGTAGGCAGTGAACCTGGATTAAAGAGTCACCCTGCAGGACAACAACACCGTGGTTTGTATAAAAACAAGTGTCCTATACAGGGGGGTAATGTGAAATGCACTGGGGAGAGGGTCTCGACAGGAGGGTTGATCTCGACAAGGCAGTCTCTCACGAGAATGGCCTTCCAAGATTGGACCTCATACCTGTCAACATTCCACACCTCAAAATAGGAAGATTTTTGTAAATTTGAAAAATCCTTTGGGGGATAGATTTGAATTTTAACAAAGAATATAATGGAAAATACTAGATTTTCATGCGGGAGATTCTGCCAAATTTGACAAATTTTGCACGTAAATCCAAAAAATTGGGGGTTGGGGGTTGGGAGACTCCCACCTTATGGGGGAGACTTGACAGCTATGGGACCAACTGTAAAGTAAAACCTCTGTGTTTGTGACAACTGTTTGGAGATCACCTGACAAGACCACATCTGAAGATCAAAAAATTTCAAGTACATTGTCTTTCACGATTAGCTGCCAAGTAAAGACCACTGGACAATATAGATACATTCAACCTGTCCTGAGAGCCAACCCACAAAACTCACATTGTGGTCTCTCAGAACAAGTGGTTATTCATGGGAGGCAAGCCTACATGTATTTAAATGATGTAAGCATTTCTGATCAAAGAACATTAACTCTAAATTCACCCTTGAATTAAGACTGAGTCAACAGCTTTCGTTGGCATGGGTTCCGAACTAAGTGCCTAACCCATGCCAAGGAAAGCTGTTGACCTGGGGCATGTGATAGGTCTCATCTACAATTCTCATTCAAACTCTCTTTCATTACTTTTGCAATTTAAGTTGAAAACACTAAAGCAGATGACATTTGACCAATAGCCAGCTTTAGCCAGTTCAAGGGGAATGGGTTAAAAAGTGGTCCTCCTGGTCATTGAGTGGTCTTTAAATGCATGAATCATTTATTTAACCCTTCACCCTCCCCCTTCACTTAAACCAACCAAAACTGACTTCTAGTCACATGTTGTCTGCTTCAGTGTTTTCAGCTAATTTATTTCAAACAAAATGAATGTAACGGGGGGGGGGGGGGGGGTGCATTCAGTTTATCATAAGCAATAATTTTAGTATAATTTTAGTGACAGGTATATCACCACTTAAAATGATCACCAATGTTTTTGTTTTCTTCCATTAACTTGATTATTTTCCATAATGATCTACATCAGTATACCACTCTTTGTTCCAATGATCCGCCAATTTGCACATACATAATCTTACTTCCACCCCATACATGTTCAAGATTGGTCAACAGAATTTTCAGGAAGGCTGGAAAATGATGCCTGACAAAACAGCATTGATTTTTCGTCACATTTTATGATCAAACGTATGCCTGTATAAATACACCCACACATCAAACTTCATTACCATTGCAGGACCAGTCATAGGGTGAGACACTGTACGCCAGGGCTCCAAACTGGCACCTGTCGCCAGCACAAAGCTGGCCAAATTTGCACTTGGCTAATCAATCATTACCCTTTATTGGCTATCCAACCAAGGACTCAATTAAAATTTCAAAAACCCTAAATGATTTACTGTAAAATGCTTTGATTTTGTTGTATCATTATTTTCACTTATTTCGCTGATGGCACAAAACCGTGAAAAAAAAAAAACACAGTTAAATAGTATTTTAACATTGTTTGGATGGGAATTATGTCCAAAACAGTTAAATTAAAACTACAGTGAATTGTCAAAAATACAAAAAGCATGAAAATCTATACACGTGAAAATAAAACAATTCAAAGTATGAAGTTCGGTTAATTTGCTGGTAATCGAGCGAAAGTCTTATTTTGAGGGTTGTATATTCCTTTGACTGTAGTGCATGAACTGTACATGATACCTGAATGGCTGCCCTGTGTGTGTGGGTGGTGGGTGTAAGGGGAAGAGAATAGTCTTTCTGTTTACAGTGAAGCTGGTCTGTCTTGAGAGACCATGACTAGAGATCACCACAAGATGTCTCTCAAGACAGGTGGTCTTTCATTGGAATGGTCTCAAAAAAATCAGGGACCCCTGTATATATATATATATATATATATATATGTATGTATGTATGTATGTATGTATATATATATATATATATGTGTGTGTATATATGTGTATATATATATATATATATATACACACACACGTATATATGTGTATATATATATACATATATATATATAATATATATATATATATATATATATATATATATATATATATATATATATATATATATATATATATATATATATATTTATTTATATATATATATATAATATGTCCTACGGTCAAGGCCACATTAATCACAATGCAGGACAACTGAGACAATGTGGACAAATAACATACATGTAAGGAAAGGAAGCAATTGTCTTTGGACAAACGTAGCTCAGACAGAACGCGAAACAGTGGGTGGTATTCATCATAAAAGTTCTTCCAACTATGCAGACAGGATACACATATGCTATTGTGAAACACAATTTATTGCCTCTCCAGTCAGGTGCCCAGGTTGTTAAGCCCCAGTTTTATATTTTGAGTGTATTATATCTGCAGCTGTAAATCTGTCACTTGTTTAATCAGTGGTTGCTAAGGGCCTTACCACATGGATGCCCGACATTGAATTTATACATGTGAACAGAGATAATATGTCAAGGAGGACAAGCAATATAGTGGTCCCTCTTTTAGCAGACCACCCGAGGCAGGTCTATAAGTGGTTACATAAAGCAGGTGGTTTTCTCAGTGGAGCTAACACAACATGAAAAGACAGACTTAGGGGCCTGGCGAACGTGGTCTTTAAAACGGCAGGTGGTCTCTCAATGTAGTGGTCTATCAAAAGAGGGGACAACGGTTGCACATGTATTTCTTATACATGTACAATTATGAATCCTATTTATAGATGCATATTATTAGAATACAGTATATTGTGTTCAGGTTGTCTGAAGAAAAAAAATTGGCCAAATAACAAAATGCTTGTGCAGACAAAACTGTTAGTATTAACTGTCAGCTGGTCAGTAAAAGGAGGTTAACATCAGGTCGCGATACAGCAACAAATTGACAACTGCAGAAAAACCTGTTTATAGAGGCCACCCCTTCTACTGCAGCAATGTGAATTGAGCTGATTAGTGGTCCTTCACGATGAATATAAAAGCATGTGAATCAACAGGTGTGCCAATAATGTTTGATTTTGCTGCACGTTACGATTTTACGACTAGTTCAAGCATTAAACTTAACCCTATTCCAATGTATGCGGAATGTAAGTGCTGTATAATCATTTATATTCCTGGGCACAAAATTTCCTGAATACACTCCAAATCAGAATTTCAGGAGTTTTGATTTCCCAATTTTTAGAGGCTTTCATTCCACATTCAATCTGCTTCAATTTTCCCCGACTTTAATATTCCCAGAATGGGTTTCCTCGGGAAAATTTGGGAATATTTATCACTGATGAAAATTTATGATTATATTACAGTATTACACAGCAAGCTATCAACTGTACGTACATTGCTGACTATACACTTGCACTTCTACGGCAAATGTTCAAAACCACACACAGATTATTAGTCATCCTCTCAAGTGGGGGAAACTCCCATCACTGACCACAAAAGGTATGTGTTGAACACATTTTTCAGTAGAACTTCCCTTACAGAGTTACCAAATCTTTTGCAACGCCACACCACCCCAAAACAGTAATTTTTCAGCAAAAAGGCTCAAACTTTCATAAAATTTCCCACAACAAAATGGCTTAAAATTTCTCCAAATCTCCCTGACAAAGCTCAATTTTTATGGAGCCCTTTCAGCACGTACATGCATTTGGCCACATTTAACTGAAAACAATTGCCTACAAAAGTAGATTACTATTTTTGTGGCAAGGTATCCCAATTAAGTGTGCATTTGTAGGGTTTGATCCCACATTAGATCGGACCAGAAATCTGGGTAACCGCCCATCCCACCCTTGACTCTGTAAGTACACAGACCGAGTTGCTGCTAAGCAAATCTTCAAACCTATATCTCTGTTCCAGTTCTGAAGCTTACTCTGTTAGACATAATGGCTGAGTCCATGTTTGCCTTCAGTGAGCCCTTGCGTCTCCCGTCACATCTAGCTCTCATATCGTGCAGGTATTTCATATTTCTTGGGTTTGCCTTTTCAGCACATCCTGGCCATTCTGGATATTCTCGACTATAACGATCCACTAGGCCTACTACTTTCTTCTATTCTTTCTTAACCTGAATAAAATCTATGTTCCATACACGACAAAGCTGGAATATTGAACTTGCTACAAAGCAAGACTGCTTTCCACCTACAGTATATGTATAAAATGTAAGATCTACCATGTGGATGCCACAAAATTATCCCAATTCTCATCAACAGATTTCTGCTGAATCAGTGGTGACGGGGCACCATTACGGCAGCTGTATGCTAACTCTCATACCTGGACATCTATGGCAGGATCGAGAAGTCATTCAGAATGGAACACACAAGTCAAAGGGAGTCCAAAGGTGCACATGCTATGCATGCATAGATTTGAATAACGCATGCTTAGTACAGTTTGGTACAGAGATTCATCTTCATCTACTGTATTTTCCTCCCATATGATTTAAAAAGCTGTGTCACAGTCTGGCAATATGAATAACAGTAATGCTTGTCCTAACATGTTTGTAGCTCTTCTCTGCAAAACAATAAATTTTGCACGTCAATGCCAGCCCATGTATTGTCACTGTCCCATGCCATCATCATTTTCAATTTTACAACTGATATTGAGCATACAGTAGTCCCTCGTTCGAAAGACCATTCCACAATGAGACACCATCTGCCTTTTAAGACCACATTTTACAGGGCCCTGGTGCCATCTTTTCCATGCTATTTCACCCCCACTGAGAGACCACCTGCTTTATGTGACCATCTCTGGGCCTTCTCCAGGGGTGCATGGTCCCTCAAATGAGGAACCACTGTTTACATACATACATGTGCGTTCTTTTGTCATGCCTGTATCAATAAAGTATCATCACAGAATCATCAACTTAGCAGAGACGATAACCTTGGCATCAGCTGTTCTGCTATTTGATTATTGTTATTGGAAAACAAAATGCTGTACACACCGCCACTTACCTTATACGCCTGGCATTTCCATGATCAATGCCACAGTCATCTACTTAACAATGATAACTGACTGACGGGTAGGGGGTCTACAGCAGGGGTGTCGTGTTTCTGTTTTCCTCATCAATAAAAGATTGTTCCATGCAGCAGGCAGCCGCAAAACTGGGTACAGCTTTTCAACTTGTGTCTCAAAAGAAGTAGACATCCAGCCATCATCACCAAGTGCGTACAATGCCACACACACGAGAGGGACAGGCTGTTTGTATCTTTGCCCTATGGACTCTATCTTAGATGCTTAATGCCATTACCCCTTCATAATGGATCAAGTACCTTCCCTGGCTCTGCATCTAGGCATTATCAGACTAATCACAATTTCCCAAAAGAATTAAAGAGCACCATTTGTTCCACTTTAATTGGTAGAAAGCTAATTCATTATTGATATCATTCAAATTACCTTTCATACCATGTCAATAGTTATATTAAAAAAAAAAAATGCTTGTCAACCTGACAAATTGTTATTTATACAAATTATACTAACACAGCATTGCAAGTGACTACAAACACAATGAGGCACTTGCCGCTACCCAGCAATACCAGACACATATAGTGGAACCTGTATATCTATGACCACAGCCGTCAGAGACCATCGGCTGTTTGCGGCAACATTTCTGAGGCCTGCAGGTGTTCATATCTGTGTAAATTTCCCTGTAGTGAAAGACCACCAGTTGTGTGTGACCACTTTTTCTTAGCAGAAGGGTGGTCACATACAGCAGGTATTACTGTATAGATCTGCACATGAATCAAATATAGGCTTGGGTCTTAAGTTTCCTTATTACAACTGGCACGATCACGTTTCACATAGAGTGACGGTTAGAGCAACAGAAATAAAGTTTGTTCGTGTTAATTTTGTTGCCCATTTCCACTTCACAGTATGCCAAATTAGTCATTTTTAAGAGTCCATGAATTATCTTTTGAAAATTAAAAACTAATTTTTTTTTCAAAAAACCTGAAAAACACATAATGATGGGATACATTTGATTTTTTGTTTCAATCTGTAAGTAATTCTTATTTGTGGGTAATGACAGAGGATCATCTCTGACAGAGTTATCGTCTCTGCTAATGTACATGTATGAATATTAGTAACAATTGTTTCACTGTGTACCTGAAATGGAAAACACCTTACCTTTAAGATACATCAGGAGATTGATACAGCTTTATCCTGTACATTGACACAGCTGTATGACATGCACGTTAATGCTCACATCTGCCAAAATTACACGGGAAAACTATAAAAAAATTAAATGCGAGGCTACGGCTTACCTTGGTTATTTGAGATAGGTCCAACATACATCCAAGCACAAATGTAACACAAGGCATCTATCTTTCTGATTAAACATACATGTATCATGCACATTGGTCAGATCACGGCCAGCCAGCAACACAGAGAGTTTGTTGGCCTGACACATCAAAGCTGCACCTATCAGTCGATACAACAGTTTGTTATTCAGGGAACCAGTCCATGCATGATGTATATGTACAATCAATTAGCGCTGCACTGTTGTGGACCGAGGGAAGTTGGATTACCTTTCACTTCTCATGCAACCATCCGGTGTTGACGTGGATATGCAGCTACACGATTTACCTGTGTCCACAGGTATCCTCGATCTGGCTACTTAAGTCCGCACCATTGCTGCATGCATGTGTACACGGGGTTCTCAAGATCTTAGCCTCTGCCCCTTGAATGCTGTGATAAATCACACGATATTGGCCTTTTCACTATCTTTGGTCCACAAACCTAAAAGGGTACGCAAACAACAGAGTCATAAGAGTTGGTAGACAGAATCAACCAAAACAAAGTAATGGCATTTTTATATCCTTTAGTGCAGTTCCTCTATTCGGATCCTTTCTGTAGAAATCAGCCCAAGCTGCAGCCAACACAAATCTCAAGTCTCATAGATCATATTCCGAACTGTCAGACCTGACAAATTTGTGTGTGGTTCAAAGCTTTATTATGAGATTACAGCTGATACACTATCTACTCTTCACTCAGGTATCATAGCTACTTCCATGTGACCTGCACCAGATAAGCCAATTATTTGTGTACTAGAGGACCAAACTTTGCCTGTTTGGTTTCAACTTGTTATTGAGTTTGTGTTCAATGCAGGGAACATAGAACACACTAATTCTATGTTACAGTAGCCTGCATGGCAGACCATCAATTCACTCTATCGCCGGCGTTAGCTTGTGAGAAGTGGTAAGCCCAATCAAGGGTTCTCTGCTTAAAAAGTTTGATTTTCTTTCTGTTTCTTCTTCTTTTTTTTTTTTTTTTTAAATTTTCTCGAGGAAAATCTGCTCTGGGCCTTCCCCCTTAAACTGGCCAAAACCAGTTGCAGTGGTGGTCAAATGTCATCTGCTTCAATGTTTTTATTTCATCAGAAATGAAACACAATTTGAGAGAGCACTGTAGGTGAGACCTATCAAGTTGACAGGCCCCAGGTCAACAGCTTTCCTTGGCATGGATTGGGTGCTTAGTACCAAACCCACACAAGGTAAATCTGTTGACTGAATATTAATTCAAAGGGAAAAGGGTTAAATTGAGTCAGCAGCTTTGGGGCATGCTTTTCTAATTAAACTCATCTAGATTCCTATCCAAGTAGCATGAACCCTAAAATCTATACCAGAGCCTCCAAGCTTGCCAATGTTAAAAGTGGGAGATCTCCATCCTGCATGCTGTAAAGCGGGAGGGTGAGTGCCAAAGGTGCGAAGCAGAGCTGGGGTCTGGGTGCATGCTCCCCCAGGAAAAATTTGAAATTAGCACCTTCATTTCCTGCATTTTGAACCATTTTAGGCACCATCATTTTTTTCCACGCATATATAGTACAACAACATGGCAAAACAGTACAACTTTACAGCCACCGATGGAATGTATGCAACTTTTTTTAAATTTTACTAAAAGCGGAAGAGTGGGAGACTTTGTAAAAAAGTATGAAAAAGCAGGAGATCTCCCGCCAAGGTGTAAGACTTAAATTGGAGGCTCTAGTATAAAAATATCACTGAAACAGACAGCAATTAATAATTTTCTACACCAATAAAAGGAACATGGAGTCTGTGTAGGCAAGCAAGCTCATGGCACTACACACTGGGGAAAATAGGCTCTGATGTGAAAGTTATCATTTGACTGAAGCACTTTGGGGTATGAAGAATGAGATGTGGTTCGAATAGAAAATTTTACAAACAGATTATCAAATACTTCTTTATTTGTCTTTCTTTATTGTTTCACAAGAGCTACTTTGGGATGGAAAGATTCAGGATATTAACTTTTGTTACTACTGGTTAATTATTATTGTGGTATATTTTTTGCAGAAAAGAATGGAATGGAAGGAGAACAGATCCATGCATTAGCACGCCTAAATGTAGTTTTCTTGAAAAAGTGAAAACCTTGAAGGGAAGGAGTTTCAAAGTAAACAGCTTTTCACATGTTAACCAAACATTGAGAAGGTAGAAATCTGCATTTGTGTGGTAGAAATGATGTTATTTTCAGCTGTTTAATGGTGAGGCCATACAACAGTATATGCCCTCATCATAGTGGAAACATAGTAGCTTTTTGCCTAGGAACATGGGGGGGGGGGGAGGGCTGAGCACCGCTGCAGTTAAAGTGAATACCACCCGTTAACTAAGCCCAATATTGATGTGTCCTTTACTAATAGCATGCAGTAATTTAATGCATAACAACCTTTTTTTTCATTTGAAATACGAAACGTTGGAACCAATATGCTGTTCATCAGACGAGCACTATACTTCTTAAAGGTGTCAGGGCTGGGCATGGAAAGGGTATTCACTCAAATTCAATGAATCATGGACACTGACACCTAGGGCCTATTCAATTTACCGAAACTGGTTCAAAACTGAATCAGTGTCACAAACTGTTCGTTTTTTTATCCATGGAACCAAACCAGTGTCCCGAAACTGCTAAACTATCTCGGGATATGGTTTCACCCAGCACCAACCAAAACTTATGCAGAAATTATAGGGAAACTGTTCCTCTGATTCATGCTCTTTGGGGCCACAAGGATGCATGGCCGAACACTATTAATCAACAACAGAGTGAACAGCTATTTGACTGTGCCCTTCCGAATGGGAACATGGCCTAATCTACTGCCAGATTTCAAAAGTGGCTATGAGTCGGAGTACCTGGAGGTATTAATGGCAAACTTGTCAGTGCTCAGCCCCACAGAACGACTGCATCTTTTCGTGACACACTTGTGCAGCCATTTTAATAAAATGTTTTACGCATACTGGAGGCACTCAGTTTTTTGTATGTAAGTCTGTGTGCACAATAAAGGGGCTTAATAACAATCAGGAATTTAAATGACTCTTTAGGCTGAACCTTTAAGCTTTCAACATGATCAGTTTTTCCTCTAGAGCACTCATAAAATTTGTAAACTACATTTGAAAAACCCCATAAAATTTGATGAACCAAAATTTTCAAAGTATATACTCCTTGTGATTATGTTTCTTACATTTATAACTGTTGGGCTTTGCATTAAGTTATTTGATCAGATACCTTTCATAAATTCTACTATATAATAATATATTTGATAATTTGGCAGACCAGGCCAAGGTCTAACTGTAACATGTTTGTTAAAATTCTGTCTCTAACTTATTATCTTTTTTGTTTTCCATAAAACTTCTGAAATATTAATTTTCATGAAATAACTCTAACAAAAAAAAAAACAAAGAAAAAAAACCCAAACCCAACATACATGCACCTTCAACACAAAGTGTTGACTGAAGGGTTCACGGAGCCATAACAAGCATGTAATTAAGCTGCCATTTGCTAAAATTAGGTCATGGTGACACCAAAATCTAATCAGTTCATCTTGTCAGGTTAGATAAACATATTGCCAAATTTGAGCAAACTTACATGGAGGCATTCTGTAGATATCGTGGTAATGAGAATGCGCAATCCAGACTGACAGAAATCCATCCAGACATGCGGACAGACGTCCAGACAGACGAACAACCCAAAAACATAAAGGGTCCCCCCATGGGGCAAACCCTTAAAAAACTGAGTTGTAAAGCTTTGCATTTGTTTGCCATATTATTACACAGAGTGAAGTATGGATGGCAAGCCTTCAGCATTTCAATTACCAATGGTTTTCAATTTTCAATTACATGTACCCTTGGTTAAACTGTATTCTTTTCCTTCACATTACACGGATTAAGCAATCACATTAGTAGGGCCTGTATTTTTCCGTTTCAAAATGAGTGTTTTTCCGTTTTGGGAAACTACAAATTCCGTTTCATTTCCGTTTCACTAATTCTAGGGCTCCATTTTAGCACTGGTCAATAAAAAAGGAAAAACAGTTGATCTTATCGCCTCTGGAAAATGTTGATCCATCGACGAACGGCAAAGTGACTCCATATTGTTTACTATGTACGTTGACAGCCTCCACCTACAGACGGCGCTATTATCATTGTACCTCTGTTGCGCGTTATATCTATATGCCATGCAAATGAATGGATATGGTAGTAATGGGGTCTATAGCGCGCAAATGTGCGGCCTGTCGTTAAATTTGCTGCACGTGGTATCGATAACGCCGCCGACTCGTCAAATTTGGATCCAAGTCCGTGTGTTTTGCTTTATGCGATGACATATGTGGTGATTTTGAATTATTTGAGAGGCAAAATTCACAAATTCCGCTTAATTTCCGTGGCATTTGCCGATTTCCGTTCCAAATCATAAATTCCGTTTGAGATCATAGATTCCGCAAATTCCGTCCGTTTTCCGCGATCGCGGAAAAGTACTGGCCCTAATCATTAGCCTACATCAAAGACTATAATAAGCTTATACCACAGTAACAAAGATAACAAATGCATGGACTTGTAGAGAGATTTGAGGACAAATATTTCTTGTTGGAGGACAATGAAACTGTTGTTACAAAATGGATAGTTTCACAAAACCAGTTTTGTTTTTTTTGGAAACTGCAGTAACCAAATGCAGTTTCGTAATACTGGTTTTGGTCCTGACAAAAGAATGAATTGAAGAATGTACAGTTTTGAAAACTATTTGATACCAGCTGAACATATGGTTTGTTAAGTTGAATGCCTGGTTTTAAAACTAGTTTTAAACCAAAAGCTATTGAGCAGGCCATTTTTCTTTCCTTGTTGCAGCAAAACTATGGGAAACAATGTAAACCTGTTTCTAAAACTGAAACTCATTTCACTGAAAATCAAATTGATGTACAGCCAGTGTGACATGCTGACGGTAGCAATACTCCCACAATGCACATGGGGGTGAGAGGAGGGGCACTCCCCCAAATTCAGGGTGGGTAGGCCCCACTGAGCCTAAAAAAAAAAAAAAAAAAAAAACACAGAGATCAGATAAGTGAACTTAATAGATTGGCATTTTGAAATTTCAAAATAAATAGTTTTGAATACATGCAAGTATGCATTCAATTGCTATTTGTGTGTGTTGAAAAATGTGTTAACTGCAACTGCATATGATTATGCTGTCATTTATTCCATAATGTACTTTGTAGCACAATGACAAAAAATGAAGACAAAAAATAATCCAGCAGAATATGAAGTTGCTGTGAATAGCAGTGAATATTTCAGTGTAGCTATACATTTTTATCCATATATAAATATATACACATATATCTGTCCACATGAACATAGAGATGAGAGACAATACCCCCCAAATATGAGCAAATTAAGTGCCTGTTGCAGCTCCACACTGATCTTGCAATTCTGGATTTGTCATTATATTTTTTTAATATGCTCATCAGCATTAATTTAGACCTTTGACACTCATCGCATAATTTTAGTCTGCTCTTAATTATTCAATTTGAGTGCAAGTGCATGAATATTTGGATAAGTATTGACTGCAAATTGGTGGAGATACACACTGCCGTACATCTGTCTTCATTTGCAGTTTAAGTTTCTGGTTTGGCTTAATCCAAGTTATATCTATATGACAGCTTGGTGCCATTACTGACAGTATAAGTTGTATGTTTGTATCGAAATACAGAAATTTTACTCAATATTTGATATTCACTGATATTACTCATTTAATTTTGGGGATGTTAAAGGCTAAACAGGTTATAAGGATTCGCTTAATCCCATTAATACAGGTGGAATATAGGTGTATGTAAACAAGAATGGTGTAGGCTGTGAGTGCTTTTTGATGCACCCAAGATTTTTACATTTTATTGTATAAATTCGTGCTAATTAAGGTAATCTCTGCTAGGTTAACTTAATCCCTTTAATTACTGTTCGTAATTGGAGCTTTGATTAGGTCGATCACAGTGGAAACAAAGATGCAGGTTTTTATTTTCAAATATGGACAGAAATGTGTAATTATAAATGCTTTAACTTAATCCAACCACTGTATTAACTTAATCCCTTGTATCCTTAGTCTTAAATTGAGCTTGGATTAAGTTGATCCCAGCTGAAACAAACATACAAGTTTTTATTTGATGAAGATAACTTAAAAATTGAGAGATTTATAATTTCAAATATTGCAATAATTTAGGTTCCAGTAGGCTGTTGAAACAATAGAGAATGGTCAGTTTTTACAATGGAAATTTGGGGACAAAGTGCCTCAAATCTAACCATACAAAAATGCGATATTTCAAGTTTTGAGTACATAAAATTTCAAAAAGTAAAACATATTTGGATTTGTCCCATTGAGACCTGTCTCAATATACTAAATATGAAACTTTATCATCATTTTGAAAATTAGCTGATGTACCTACGCGAGCCCGGGTACAGAATATAAACCCAATGGGAGCTGAAACCAGAACAGAAAGAGGAGGTCCTTGCCACTTTGGCTTTGGGAGCGGACACGTACTAACAAACTTGTTACAAACACATCTTTTTTTTGGGGGGGGGGGTACAATGCAAGATCATCCTTCCGCCTACCGCCCCCCCCCCCTTCTTTTTTTAACTGGAATCTTGAATTTGATGCAACTTTAAGAGGGAAAAGTCACGCGGCCACGGATGTCATAGTGGGCGGGGGTGGGTCTTTCACTCAGAACATGAAAACTAAACACCATTAACTCTCAACTTGATAATCCGAATTGTGCCGTAAATGATATGGTCTCAAGTGTCACTAAACTACTGATTCAGACAGCTCATGGTGCAAAGATAAAAAGTATGTTTATTGGTAGGAAACAATCTAAGAAAAGACCAAAGTATAAAAAGAAGTGGAATGATGCTAATTGTCATGAGGTGTACAAAGGTTTAAAGAAATTGTCTATCAAATTACGCGAACAGCCTTATAACACTCAACTACTGCATGATTATAGACACAAACGTAAGCAGTACAAAAGATTATTAAACAAGAAAAAACGGACCTTCCAGAGTAACTTAGTTCATCAGTTGGAAAATTTAGAAGAAAAGAACCCCTCGGCATTTTGGAACTTGTATGAACAGCTTAGTAAACAGAATTAAGAAGTAAAGATTAACCTATTGACACAAATACCTGGAGATCCCATTTCCAGAACTTGCTTAACAAACTAAATTTAGCCCAGAATGAGGCTCTGGAGGACTTCATTAACTTGAATAAAGACAAAGTCTTTAATGAATTAAACTTTAAGATTCAGCCGCATGAAGTCGTTGAGACAATCAGAAATTTGAAACGCAATAAATCTCCTGGTACGGACGGTATTATAAATGAAATGTTTAAAAGTGCCCCCGATATCCTGGCACCTATCTGTACTAAGCTGTTCAACAAAATTTTAGGTAGTGGCACATTCCCAGACTCTTGGCGGGAAAACATACTCCTTGCAGTACACAAAAAAGGCAATGCCTACAACCCAGCTAACTACAGAGGGGTAGCTCTTTCCAGCCATTTTTGCAAAGTTTTCTGTGGGGTACTGAACTCAAGATTATATGCATTCTTTGAAAATAATAACGTAATTCCCCCTCACCAAATCGGTTTCAAAAAGGAAAGCAGAACAACAGATCACATCCTAACTCTCAAAACACTTATTGACAAGTATCTTCATGAAAAAACAGGTAAAAAATTATATGTGTGCTTTGTGGATTTTAAATGCGCATTTGACTCGGTGTGGAGACAAGCTCTGTTGTATAAATTACTTCTAAATGATGTTGGAGGAAACTTCCTTCAAGTTCTTGTTTCTATGTATCACAAAGTTAATTACTGTATTAAAAGTGAGTATGGTATAACTGAAGCCTTCTCCTCCAACATCGGAGTTAAAAAGGGATGTGTAATAAGCCCTATTTTGTTTAATTTATTCTTGGCAGATTTGATTCAGATATTTGATGACCAATGCGATCCTGTTCTCTTGCATGATGTAAAACTGAATTGTTTAATGTATGCAGATGACTTGGTGCTATTATCCACTTCTCAGTCTGGTTTGCAACAAGCTTTAAACAGGCTTCATGATTATTGTAACATGTGGCAACTAACAGTCAATATTTCTAAAACTAAAGTCATTATCTTTGAAAAGTCAGGGAAATCATCCAAATCATCTAGATTCAACTTTGGTTCAAACTCTGTGGAGATCACTAAGAGATACACCTATCTGGGGATTGAATTTTGTACATCAGGTGTCTTCACACATGCCATTAATAAACTCAAAGACCAGGCCAACAAGGCACTTTTTAAGTTAAGACAATTCCCTTTCAACAATAATGTAAACTTGGCAATGAAATTATACAAATCACTTATATGCCCTATTCTTTCCTATGGTAGCGAGGTATGGAGTATCTTCCTGATTAAAGGCCTGAATGATGCTAATTTTTTACAGCTCTGCGACAAAGCGGTTCCTGAAAGTATCCATACCAAATTCTGTAAATTTGTACTGGGGGTACACAGGAAAGCTACCAACGCAGCGGTTCGAGCTGAGCTAGGCAGCTACCCTGTTCTTATTGATTTACTATGTGGTGTCATAAAATATTGGCTATACCTGGTTAATAGTGACCACAGCTCTTTAAAGTATAAATGTCTTTTAGAAAACTATGAGTTGAGTCATGCAGATCGAAATTGTTGGCTAAAATATGTAAAAGAATTTTTGAACAGGATGGGTTTCCAAGAAGCATGGATAAATCTAGGTGGTAGAAATCAAAACTCGCTCATACCAAAATTAAAGGAAAAGTTACAAAATGTTCATTATTCAGTTTGGTCACAAGAAATTAATGGAGTTAATACAAATGGGCAGCATAAATTGCGAACTTATTGTACTTTTAAGCAAAAGTTTGAGATGGAAATGTACTTAAAGCAAGGGTTACCAGTGAATAAAAGAAATAAATTCCGTAAACTTAGAATAAGCGCTCACACTTTGCGTATTGAAGCTGGTCGGTATACAAGGCCCAAAACCCCTGTAGAGCTTAGAAAATGTCAAGTGTGTAATGAAAACGATTCCATTGAGGATGAATTTCACTTTGTTACGGAGTGTTCTTGTTATAGTGAATTACGAGGAGGCCTGTACTCCCACCTTTCTTCACTCTGTGATCAATTTGACTCTTGGAATAATCATGAAAAATTCAGTTATATTATGTCACTTGGTAATGATTGTGCGGAAACTTGCAGAAAAATCCTTAATTTTGTCAATGATGCTTTTGACAAGAGGTGTACATTGTTAGGGCACCAGTAGCATGTGCTGAACATTACAGTCTAAATAGTAAACAGAAAGAAGGGAGCACCTGTGTGTGCATTGTATATAATTATAATCCGTCCGTTTGTACAGTATAGGTGCACACAGATTTGGACCATTGTACATGGAGAAAAGTTTTATTGTATTGTAGATAGAAAATGTTTTATGACTACACCATTTCTCTGTACTGGTATATGTCAATAAAGTTCATTCATGAAAACTTTCTTCCTCCATGTTCAGAGCGAGACGAGTTCAGAAAGCTGGACCCCTTTGGGAGTGAAGTAAAGGAAAGCAGGGGGCTTCGGAAGCGACCGACGAGGACATGCGGGGGTCCTTCCCGCGGCGCCTAACTATATAGCCCGTTAAGGAAAGTGCCCTCAAAGTCAAAGGCTCAATCGACCAGCCTCAGTCCTCACCCTCCGTGTCTCAGTTACGTAATAACTAATATGTTGTTGTTTTGATACAGCTTTACGCTGCCGGCATGACTGTTATGCTGTTTTTACCACTGAAGAGCTATCCAACTGTCAAATAATTGTTGTTTTTTTTTTTCAGTTTGTCCACCCTACTGTCTCCCATCCTGGGCATTGTGTATTTTACCTGACTTTCGGTTTCGCCATGATTGTGGCCTCGGCCAAGCTGACAGTGTGCCCTGAATGCAAGTTTTGAAACCTTCATTCTGATTGGGCAAAAAATTCAACTTCTTAACATCAGAGACATCTGCTGGTTAAATTTAAAATTACTTTATTATTGCTCCACCAAGGATTGGACACTAGAATAAAAGTTGCATTTTTCCAGGCAGTAAATAAATAAATAAATAAATAAATAAATAAATAAATAAGTAAGTAAGTAAGTAAGTAAGTAAGTATGCAAATAAATCAATCAATCAGTCAATCAATCAATCAATCAATCCAGGGACAATGCGTAAATGGAAGTTTCATTTGGGTTTGAAGCACGGGTCCAGTTCACGTTTGCTGGACGTTGCTTGCTTTTTGTCTTTAGTTTACAAGAGGCCCGGGGTGAAAGCCCGGGGTGAAAGCACGCTGCGGCTGGCGAGGACGACTACCTGTGGTTTTAAGTTTTAGAAAGGACCATGCTCCCGAGCGTGTTTGCGCTCCAAACCCAAACGCAAGTTAGATCAGGGATCATTTAGGTCTATTGAATCAACACATACAGTGAATCAGTTTGAACAGATATATACATATACAAAAAGCCTATAACAATATTTTTCACACACATACACATATAACAATGCAATATATTGTTAGTTAATGAATAAATATATATGATCTTGGAGACTAGTATTAAGGTCACATTTGACCGCTATCATACTAGCCACCGGGACTAGCCACCTTCAGTTTGGTATTTATACAAATAATAATTAGGCACACACCAGTAGTTGTGAAAGTCAAGTTGCGACTTCCATCATGAACCTACTATCTGAGTAGGTCCATGCTTCTATTTAAAAAGATCGCCCCAACCCTGTTGTATTAATAATAATAATAATAATAATAATAATAATAATAATAATAATAATAATAATAATAATAATAATAATAATAATAATAATAATAATAAACGGAACGATAACACAGGCTTATTATAAACCATACATCTTTCATGGTCATCATTCCTTGGAGGCGATAACCCACAATCCATGGACAACTGGGTCAACCATGCTTTAATCAGGACTGCGTATGCCGTATCAACTTACTACTACTATTGTACTAGGCCTGCTGCTGCTGCTGCTACTACTACTACTACTAATAATAATAATGATAATGATAATAATAATAATAATAATAATAATAATAATAATAATAATAATAATAATAATAATAATAATAATAATAGAATATAAGGTATTGCATAGCTTTGATAATAATGAACTTCGCGTGGAGGCAATGTAAACGATGGGCCTCATGAAAAACATCTTTGTTTGGAAGACATGAGTCATGAACTTCGATTTTTATGCTTATGACTCTGTAATTAACAGTAGATGGGTAGATTATAAACTATTTTTACGCTATGTGCTTAAAATACACACATCTCGTGTCAACAAATTTTCAAATATATAAATGTTCAGCAAGGAAATAATGAATGTGCCATGCAAGTTGTGGCGGCTGAATCTTCAGTTTCCACTGGAAAAAAAAAGAAAGGAAACTGAATGAAATTAATCACATACAACTGAATAACTGTTGTAAAATCACTTACTTAAATAATCAATTCAACGAAGAGAAAAATTCGACACCTTAAAAAAGTTACTTCAGTTTGGGGAATTCACAAAGGATGTAATTTGCATTATTTCCCTCAAGTTGCGAGCAGCTGCTGGCTAATGGCAGGTAGCTCCTGACATCTAGTGACTAATTGAGGAACTACTGGTTTTGCTGCCTTGTTTTTCGCTCCTTAGCTTGCGTTTCTTGATTTATTCGACTTTTCTTATCCGGCATATGATACGCCTGTCTTGTGTTGTATTTGTCCTACAAATGATTCAGAACTAATTTATTCGTCATATTTCTATGAATGTTGAGCCTGCGAGCAAGCAAACAATACTTATCAAAGAGGTCAACAGCGCATACTTCCTAACAGTTCCATTTAGTCTTTTAACCCGACGTGACAATTTATATATATTACCCTCCAGGGATGACCATTGAAAGTTAATGCAAATACTTGTTTCCAAAGGGGTCCCATTTAAATAGTTTCTGCCAAATACTAAGGAATAAGAACAGGTACATTGTACAAATATACATAAATATTCTGAAACGACAGTAAATTATACAAGGATTAAAGTTACACAGTCATTCCACCATCTTTTGCATAAAAAAATGAAAAACAATATAGACAAAAGGAGCTTTAGACTGACAATAAAACACAAATATCAACTAGAAATTTGAGTGAACGTAATTCCGTTTCAAACGTATTAAAAAAACAAAAACAAAAACACTTCATGTGGTGGAGCCAATTAAGCTCCCGAAAGGTCTAAATACTGTGGGATATACCCAACCACACCGGACCAATGCTAAATAGGAAACAAATACCCTGAAGTCCCCCCAGCCAACACCTACAGGAACAAATTGAGTATATGGTTTCAGTTAAAATAATCCAAGTCCATTTTGGAGTAAAGGTATGATTTAGTTTTAGTTTTAAAACTGGCTTTGCCTGACAATAATGTTATTTTTTGAAGTGATGATCCGCCTTCGATCTTCATGGCAGATTTTATTAGTTTTCTGTTTTGTTTTACCCTTTGCTATAAAAGGTACGTATGCAGTACTTTTGGAAATCTGTTGATAAGTAGCTTGTGGAAAGGGGAAGTAGAAGTAGAACCAGCATATTTGCAATTAAATTAGAAGACCACAGGTACCTACCAATTACAACAGCCCACCATTATTATGTGAGGCTGCCATTAGTTTCAAAACGTTTTACTTAAATATTATATTTCCAAAAATTATCAAGGACACATGTGTGTGTCCGTGTGTGTGTCCGTGTGTGTACATCGGTACGAAATAAAAACCCAAGCATTATGATGGCATCAATCATTTCATGACTTTGTTGAGTTTTATGTGGACTCGTATCTGATTTTCACGGCTCTCTTTTGTTTTGTTGTGTTTTATTATTCAGTTTTGTTTTCTTTCCCTTTGCCTTTTTAATGAACGCGTTGAGTTTAACATAGACTCACATTCTGGACTCTTCGGGGTTTTTGTTTCTTTGTATGTAATTGTTTGTTTGC
This sequence comes from Hermodice carunculata, assembly GCA_964020975.1. Lineage (NCBI taxonomy): Eukaryota > Metazoa > Annelida > Polychaeta > Eunicida > Amphinomidae > Hermodice > Hermodice carunculata. The sequence goes on along the minus strand of OZ026623.1, from coordinate 60,010,687 downwards.
TTTTGTTTTTTATAACAAGAGTCTTATGTGTATACGTGTGTATGTTGCTGGTTAGGGTTTTTTTTTGGGGGGGGGGGGGTAAATATTTCTGCATTACTATTCAAATGAAAGCTTTCATTACACATACTAGTAATTTTTTACAATTCAACAGTCCCACAGCGCTCCATTCAAAATGATGTCATACCCATCCCTAAGGGTGTTTACTGTGATATTCAATGTCCATATTATGTCTCTTATCTGCTCTTGTAAAACGCAAAGAACAGGAACACATTACCAAAAGTCGCAGTTCTTGGTCATGATGATAAATCTTACATAATGACCTGGTCAAGGCCCTGGGCGCATGCCTTCTCGTCCTTTGTCGTTATGAGGCAACATGAATGTCACCTTTCATATTTATTAATGTCTACTCATCATTCATGCTCTGTCCATTCATCGCCAGAAAATCCTTCACATTCAAGTTATTATAATGGTTTCACCTTCAAATTTCTCACAAAAAGATATTTCGTTCAGGTGCCAGCGCGCCTGTCTTTCAATCAGTTACAGTTCAAGAGTTGGTTGAAAGCTGTTGACTGGGCCTACTACCCAGTAATATCACGTGGAGCCTGAAGAGTTAGAACCTAAAGAGTTACGGTTTTGCTTGCCATTATAGTCTAAAACATTCATTTTGCTGCGGGGGTACACAGACTTTGCCCTGAAAACCATTTCCTTGGTTTTCATCTAAATGGCTGTCTATTGTCACTGGCGGGAATATAGTCCACCTTTGCATGTTTTGTGTGAGATTGATTGCCTGCTTTGCACCCTCTTTATGATAATGCCTCTGTCCGTTGATGTCGCCCAAACGGCTACACCTGGGTATACCTTCGAGTACCTTCCACATGATGCAAAAATCAAATCAGAGTGCACATACGACAACTTGCGCCCGGCAATATAATAATATATACGACATGAGTAATAAGCACCATGATTATGTTCATTTGATAAACTTTGGTTTGTTGGACTTATTTTTATCATACAGAAATTTACGTCAAAATAGCATAAAGGATTTTGTTTGTTTGCTGCACCAAAGAATGGTATTTTTAATGTTAGAGTTTCTATCATCTGTAGAGCAGCTAGAAGTGGAGCTGTATTGAGTAATGGTTTATCTTGTACCGGGCACTCGCAAGCTGGGAATTTTGAATTCCCAGGTACCCCATGGGTAGTAACTGGCATTGTATAAAATCTATGAAGGGCCCGCTCATGATCAGGAGCAATGTTTTCACCAATAAACACCTACATCCAGTCGTATACCAAGACAACCATGTCACTGTCTATTATTCAAAACAATATTCAACACTAAAATTCACGCACACACATGGCAAGCCAGCTATGTCGACTCGAATTATCAAAAACAATGATTGCCCGGAGCCGATAGTTTGAAAAACACAGGATTCTGTTCACTGTTTTAACATATTTTGTCGTAAACGTACATTATTTGAAAGCCGACACTGAATAACATAGCAATAAATACTTTATATTATGTTCTGGCATATACACGTCGATTTGCAGCAGGTACCCGCCGTATCTGGCAATTACCCGGGTATTTGTTGGGTATCCGGATAGCTGCACCGGGAAGCCGCAGATATTGTGGTTATTCATCTTGTAACACTGGCGTTCTTTTTTTCATGGCACCACGGGGAGAAGGCGGGGGGGGGGGGCACCTTGGTATCCTTTACGGCCGCCATGACATTGTATATACAAACTCCTCGAGCTGTTCTTCACAAACACAGCTGGAGACGTTTTATACACCACCGATGAGTTGATGATATATGTGTGTCATAGTGACCTCACTGAGCTACTATCGGGGTAAAATAATAAATTAGTTAGCACAGACCTTGATATGTGGTAGCTTGTGCCAGAACTTTGATAAATATATTGGATATAATTGTGTTAGATGCTATGTTTGTACTTGTTCTTGCATAACTTATATATAAATACTTTGTAAATTGCATTCTATAATCTATATGTATACATATAGCAATGAACCCGTGAAAACACACAAATGAAATGATTAGTTAAAGGGCTAGATAAGAAATACACAGTTCTTAAAAAAATTGGCATTCTTTACTCGTTCACAGATGTCAAACCCAAACAAAGACAGGTTTGTGAAAGATGTAATGTACGACATGACAAGAGGTACCAGTGTTGGAATTTTTTATCAGTAGATGTATAGATGCTAAATTTAGATTCTAACTTTCTTTCATGTTCGACTGCAAATTTGCGTCAGTAAAATTTACTGGGGACACAAAAAGTAGCAATGGCAAGCCATGACTCGACGTCGAAATGTGTGCTTGAAATACAGGGCTTCGGTTTATTAAAAAAAGCTCAAAGCATCTTTCTCAGGAATATTGTGCAAGATATCAAAACATATCATCCTTGCATTTCACGAAGAACAATATAAGATTAAAGTCCGATTTCAAAGGATTTTTTGCAAAGTTTTGAAACTGCTACAGATCGAAAAGTACCGCTAAGTCTCTTCCTTATTAAAGTTTGTTTTGCAAAGAAAGAGATAAATGGGACAATACCCTCTTAATAATTATTAACCTTTATGCCACTTTTGCATATTTTTATCAGACATTTTGCTTGGACTGGTCGCTTAGACAACATAGTTTTGACTGTAAATAACCCATATATGTTTTGGGATGATGACTTTTTTCGACTGTAAGTTATTTCCCAAGTGCTTGCACCAACATTCTGGTTTTAAATAGGACACGCTCCAAATTAGAATTATTTCAAATGCGTAACTTGAACTAAATGTTAAATGAACAGAAAGCGATTCAGGGTGATGCATCACCCTGCAGCAACTCAATATGATGTGCCGAGGTAATTCAGAGCGCCATCTTGTGGCTGATTGACATATTCAAGTTTACACTACAGGAGTTTCTCTCATTTTTTTGGTACCTTTTGTGTGTTTATATGTTTATTTATTAATCTATTGATATTCTGTTTGTCTTTGGTAACATACCGTTAAATATCACAAAAAAGTCTTGGATATAGACAAATGAAGCTCACTTTCTGTCACGAAAACCAACAATCCAGCTGTCTAATTGATTGCATATCAGGCTACTCCCTGTGTCTATTTGCTATGGCTGCATAAAACTTTTTAACTATTCACTACTCCAAGAAAACAATATCCCATATCATACACGGTAAGAAATTTTGAAAATCTGACTTTAGTCAGCCGGCATGATGTATCGCGTAATCTTAGCAGGGGTAAACATTTGCCTATAATTCATGAAGCTCTGAATTACTTGTACTTTCCAATACTTGGGCTATATGATGGCATATGATTTAAGTATGACGATCGTCGCATAATCAAACAGAGAAAGAAAGGATGTCGCAAGCAAAGACATATATCCATGTAGTCTAATGTAACGAATAACATATAAGTACAGACGCACGTACGTGGACTGTATATTTACCGGTTCAGGGAACGTATGTTGTGTCCCACTTGCAGGACAGGCCAAGGCGAATTGTTCTGCATCGAAGTCATAAACTATTTAACTTTTTTTTTCTTTTTGTATGTCTCCTTCTTTTAGGGCGTCATACTATAGAAGATTTATATATTCACACTTGGATGCAAGTAACAAATATCAAGATGTTGAACATCGACAATTACAGGTGTGCGTAGGGCGGGGGGGGGGCACCTACTCAACATCAGGGTGGGTGTGTGCCTCGGATATTTTTATACAATACCACTTCTTAATCCAACAACCGGATGCAAAAAGGTACCCTTTTATAATCCTGTAATGTGTAGAAAAAAAATTGCTGCATCGGTGCATCCTAATTGTTACCCATATCGTAATCCAGCGGTGTACATTTTGGGGGGCTTTATCTAATCTTGGGAGTTATGAAAACAGGGCATTTCCCGCGGCACATACCCAGTACAATCCTACATGGAGGTCCCCCCGGGGGGGGGGGGGCGTGGGGTAAACCGCTCCTGCAAACCATACAGCACCTGTCTGTTTTCTTTCATGACATCCAAATCAAATGATTAAAAGCTGCTCCAGCGTTTCATCAATGTTGGTCTATCTTTCGGCTAGTCTGATTTATGCCAACTTTGTAAACCGAGTAACTTTGACAACAGGCCTATCTTTGATTTTTAGTACGTGTCATTCACCACTCAATAATGGAAATTACGATTTCAAGATGACAATTGATTTAAACCAGCCTTGTTTTCAAGTGGCCTGTTGCCGCACACCGACAGTGGAACACCGCACCGTTATGAAACATTTGATGTTCAATGGAGCGTAGGGATATTCTGCTGTGGTGGTCTATTGCATGTAGTTCCGACAAGTTATTGTCCGATGCCGTGTGCATGGTTGTTTTAAAAGTATCTCTTTTTGAAAGCAACATGATGTACTAGGAGTAATATTGTTGGGGAAAAAATGTACAGAAGCGGAGTACTTCAAAGAGTAATATCTACTATGTAATTTAACCGGTCGATTGCTATACAGATGCAGATAGTTCCAATTGGTTTAGTCGTCGTCGTTACCATTGATGTTGTGGTTTCATCAAAAGCTTTTAATGAAAATGTTAGAATAAGCCCAATAGGTGCCCCCAGACCCACAGGTTCACCAAGCTCGATTTGGGCGCACCGCACAGTATTATGCGTAATACATATAACTTACTTAATGTTTGAAATAATGTTCGTGATGCACCCGGGCCTTTAAACATTACACATTTTACTGGTGATCGGTACGATTTTCCTTTCCTTTCCGTGTGGTCCATGGTCATTCATTGCAACGGAACTTAAAGTCCGCACTTCCTATTTTGCCATCTCAGAATTAAATGTCAGCCCCTTCACGCTTGGTGTGGATGTATATAACGTGCCTTGACCACAACTAAGGTTGTCCATTGGAAAACATTTACTCTCCTCGAGCTCGACCAGACCACTGTGTATGGGTGGCCAGTAAAAATACAAAAAAGGAGACTACAACCGACATCTTAGTTCATGTTATAAATGCCACCATTCAGTCAACTTGAAATAAATTTATATTCACCTATCCATCTATTGTTAACTCATTCCACCCTAAGGACGCTTTTCCCCGCTAATATCTGAACATCGTCTGCTGATTGTATTTTACTAAATTTATGGATTATTTTTTCAAAATTTTGGATGAAACTCGCATGGAAGATCATTCCTAATTATATATCCATGGTCACCAGCTTTCCTTGGCGCGCTCTGGGCGCATTGTCCCCATACCGCGTCAAGAAAAGCTATTGACTCGGTCTTCTATCAGGTTGGAATGAATTAACGTTGTGTTATTCATAACTACATGAAGGAAATTAAACCTTTATACTGGAGCATTGGGTTGCTTTTTTCAAAGCAGAAGTCGAATATGATGAGAGGGGGGACAGCAACCCCCTCCCCCTCCCATTTTTTTCCAAATTAAAGATATAATGACACACATGCATACTGTACAGGTTTAATTTTTTTCTTGCTTAAATTTTGCAAAATATTTGTTTTGGATCTTAAAAAAAAAAAAGAAGAGAAAGGTTAAGGAAACTGTTTATTGGAGCTATTTGCCTTGTTTACTGTCAGAGGGGGATTTTGTTGGCAAAGGTGAGTAAGCTTTACTGAGATAAATTGTAATGGCTCACGAATTATTGTGACGAGGTGTATGGATTACTATAAATTATTTCTAGGTACTAAAGGTGCAATATATATCTACATATTTTTTTACCATTTTTTGCTTTGTTTTGTTTTGTTTGTTTGTTTTATTAATAAGCCTCCCCTGTTTGGGAGGAGGGCTTATACTGTTTGTACGGAATACATTTCTACAACTGGCAGCCCCCACGAGGAACCTATACCTTTGAAGTCCCCTACCCCAAGGGAGAAAAAAACCACGTATATATATATATATATATATATATATATATATATATATATATATATATATATATATATGATCTTGTCATATCTCGGTCACTATTTGCATCTCTGAAAAAAAAAAAAAAACAACAAACAAACCACTCCAAATACTTTTTACAAACACTTGTCCTAGTGATTTACTTTTAGGATTTTTCACCGTCACTCGAAAACTTACAATCCGATCCGGTCAAACAGACTATACATTGAAACATTGGTGCCACCACCACATTTTGCAATTTAAAAAACATATGGGTTCTATGTGGAAGAACAATGTCATATGGCCATTTTTCGAAAATTTTGGCGATTTTTGAAATTTTGAATTTTGTACACGCGGAATCTCGGAAACCGTAAAGCCTGCTGGAGTGTCCTTGCGCTTCGAAGTGATTGTGCATCTGATATTTGGTTAGTGACCTTGACCTGCTTTTCTCCTATGGGACGGCCGTGTTGAAAAATCTGGGGGCGCGGGGGGGGGGGGGAGGACGGGTAAGCATAACTCGAAAAGTTGTCAACCGATTTGAATGATCGTGAGCTCTGTGGATAGTTGGCGCCGGGGCCCAGGAAAACCTAATAAGGACCTCCCCCGTCAAGTTTGAAGGTAAAGGTCATGGTCGTTCGAAAAAAAACCCCGCTTTTTTACGCAAGAAAAAAATAGTTGTGCGCCCGAAATCTCATAGATGGCAGGTGCCCATAAGTCCTCATTCTTGCAGGATTACACTTGTGTACTGAAGATTTGCACCCGACATGTGATTTGTCACCTTAATCTATGTTTTCAAGGTCACGGCCTCTTCCAGCTTAATTTTTTGTCAATATTTGGAAGATCAAAACTCTGAGTTGCCAATGACCTTTGGAATACGATTGGCCAACGTTAAAACTCCTTCTAATACTCTTTAAGATGATGCATTCAATTTGTGACCTTGACCTTATTTTCAGGACAACATGACGCACTTATGGAAAACACGTTTTGGCAGATATCTCAAAAAATTATCAACCGATTTGAGGGATCTTAAGTTTGTTGCATAGCCCAGCTCTACGCCTAACTATGCAAAATACATATAACAATGAAAAGTCCAAGGTCAAGGTCATTTGGCTATCTGAATATTTTCAACCTGACATAACTTGTTCAACTGACGTCACTTCTCGTCCAATTTTTACAATATTGGGCTCAAAATATAGAGATTTTAACAGCGCACTTTTTTGTGCACAAAATATGACATTTCAGACTTAAATGTCAAGACCATCTTCCATCTTGAAATATTCAACTGGCCATTACTCGGTCAAATTCTCATCCCATTTTGATCTGGTTGAGCTCAATGTGTAGGGAATGCAATAAAACACACATCTAGAATTGACATATGGCCTTTAAAGGTCAAGGTCATTGATCCTCAAAAACCTTCATTTTGCCATAACTCAATCAATTTTTATCAGATTTTGTTCAAAATGGCTCAAAATGAGGGGGAAATGTATCGCCACACAATTTTATAATTTACATGCAACCTCTAAAGCTCAAACATCAAGGTCATTTGATCATTGGAAATTATCATAGAGTCATAATGCGGTCAATTTTAATCCAATTGTAATCGTGTTCATACTCAACTTGTAGCTTTTGTAACATTGCACAAGTTTGAAATTTACATGTGACCTCTAAAGGTCAAAGTTCAAGGTCATTTGGCCCTTTGAACTATTCATGGAGCCACGACTCCATCAATTTTCATCTGATTTGGACCATGTTGGGGACAAATTGTAGCTATTGCAACAATTGGTAATATACATGTGACCTCAAAGGTCAAGGTCATTTGGCCCTTTGAAATATTTATTGAGCCATAAGTCGACCAATTTACATCCAATTTGGACCATGTTGGGGTCTAAATGTAGCTATTGTCACACTGCACAATTTTGTAATGCATATGGGACCTCTAAAGGTCAAAGGTGAACGTGATTTGACCATTTGAAAATTTCATTGAGCCATAACGTAGTCAATTTTAATCCAATTTTAATTATACTCATGCTCAAATATTATCTATCGTAACAATGTTCTACTTTAAAATTTACATGTGGCCTCGAAAAGTCAAAGGTCAAGGTCCTTTGAAATTGAGCCATAACTCAGTAAATTTTCAGCCGATTTGGATCATGATGGCGTATAATTGTAGCTATTGTCACACTGCACAATTTTGTAATTTACGCGTGACCTCTAAAGGTCAAAGGTCAAGGTCATTTGGTCCTTTGACATTTTCATTGAACTGTAACTCTAAAGGTCAAAGGCCAAGGTGCTATAAGGTGAGATGATTGAAGTGGGAGCGTGGGCGGGGAAGGCTTCCTCTCAGCGATCACTTACTAACGGAGATGTCTAGTTTTTTGTAATTGTTGGTAAAACAACAATGGTGCATGTTCGTACTTTTATAGACTGGCATCGGGAAAGATCTTAAGATGGTCATGTTTGTATGTTGAATGTATTATCAACGATATATAAAACTTACTCTATTCTATTCTAAGGCAATATTGCTTTGCACCACGTTTAGTAAGTTTTCTAAATATGCACTGATTTATAATTCAAACGGAGCCAAAAATACGACTCCCCAGAAGAAAGAAAGAAAGAAAGAAAGAAAGAAAGAAAGAAAGAAAGAAAGAAAGAAAGAAAGAAAGTAGAACTCGTACGCAAACTTAAAACTTCAAATCTAAGGAAAACTGCTTGGTGATGCTCCAATATAACATTTCAGGGTAACAGGAAGAGCTGAACTACATCTCATTTAATCATGCGCTTGAAAACAGTTTTAGAGAAGTTTTTTAATAGTTTTATTTATTCATTTATTTATTTATTTATTTATTTATTTATTTATTTATTTATTTATTTATTTATTTATTTATTCATTCATTCATTCATTCATTCATTTATTCATTCATTCATTCATTCATTCATTCATTTATTTATTTATTGGTCTTTAACGTGTCAACTGTTGTTCAGAGGTAGCTGAAGGTGAATATTTTTTGTTCATATTTTAATTTTCTCCATTGCTAATCCTAGATTCGAAAAAAGTCGGCTTATGGTATATCAGAAATGTTTATAGGTCATTACGTTCGAATATGTGGAATTGAGAAGGTCTTATTTTATATTCCTGGCATCTCTGAACTCTTACATATATAACTGAAATTTCCCGAAGCTATAGTTAATGGCATATCAATGATTGAAGAAGATTTTACCGGCGGGGAAAACACTCGTTTGTTGGGGTTCATTCAACCACAGTGAAGCGTGCAGAAAAAGATCCAGTCCCCTTGGATCAAGGCTGCAAGACAAGTTTTTGTGAATAAGCGACTGTGTTAAACCTCTGGAACGACCCTCGTGCCACGTGATTCAACATGGGATGTGTTGTACATCTTCGATGAGGAGCACTTGTTGGTGGTAGCCGCCGAGCGAACGGACACAGCGCAGGGGAGTGCCACCGCAACCGGGCAGCTCTCGAATCCGGAACGCTTCAGCCTCAGCCAGCGACAGGAGACCGCAGTTTATCGAGATGGGCAAAAGTTACATGCAACGTGTAGGGAGTGAATTGAAGAGTCTCTCCTTTTACAGAGATATACTAGCCGAGTTCACGGCTACATTTCTTCTGCTGGTTATTCAGTGCTCCCTAGTGTTAAAATGGAAGGACCCTGACAACCATGTCGGTATAGGCATTCCCATCCACGTTGGCGTAGGCATGGGGTTTATTGTAACGGTTCTGATTGAGGGATTCGGGGAGTTCGGCGGTGCGCATATGAATCCAGCGGTGTCAATTGCGTTGATGTGCTGTGGCCGAATAACGTTTGTCAGAGGTAGGTTATGAGTTCATATGAGTATATAAGTATCCTTCATAATGTCAACAAACTTAAGAGAGAGAGAAAGAAAGAAAGAAAGAAAGAAAGAAAGAAAGAAAGAAAGAAAGAAAGAAAGAAAGAAAGAAAGAAAGAAAGAAAGAAAGAAAGAAAGAAAGAAAGAAATTTTGTTTTCAGAGAGTCTGCAACTTTTGTAAGGTTAGGCCCTATTCAGTTCATTTTTTTTTTTAGGGTATTGATGTTGATTGATGTTAATAGCTCCTACACAGATGTCGCATTGACACCGCATAAAGAATGAAACATTGTTTAAATAAATCACAAATGCCGGAAAAAGATCGAATCTTAATCAACTTGCGATTCCGACTCTCAAATGGTTGAATTCAAGTTCCATCTTTCCAATAGACCTTTCACACGAAACAGACGCCAAACCGATATATTTGGTGATGGGTACGTCTGAAATTAAGCTAAAAGGCGTGGCTTGTTTTGGTCCAAGCTGACAAGCCGTTTGTAAGACGGATAGTATCGGATAACAAATTAGCAAAGAGCATACATCATGATATATCAGCATTGAATCCGGGGTATCGGTTCGAAGCAGTTTTTCAGTGCCTGGCAGGTACCTGGCTGTTCTGTCTGTTGTTTGCACCCCTCGTGACTCGGTTCACGTGATTTTTTCCCCCGGCATCTCACTTGAAAGGCGTAACTATGTGCGATCAAAAGAAGCACAAAGGAGTCTTACGTTTTACTTCATATACGCACACAAAAAAAGTGCAGCCTTTGAGCACCCACCCCCCCCTCCCCCACAAAGATAGGTCAATTACACAAAAGGCACATAAATCAATCTAACTACATTTTGAATGCGCTTTTATCACAAGTCATTGATACTGCTGGAATATTATCATCATCCAACATAGTTTTAAGGCTCTGCAAAGATGTTTTCACACTTCTGCCGAATGTACAGTTTTTGTTTAAAGAATGGCTTTGATTACACGAGAGAGAGAGAGAGAGAGAGAGAGAGAGAGAGAGAGAGAGAGAGAGAGAGAGAGAGAGAGAGAGAGAGAGAGCATAATACTGTCTTGGGATAAAACTCAGGCGTGAGCAAGGATACATACATCTGTAAGTACAAGTTCCTATTGTTGGAGCATATCATTCATTTGCTCCAACATACAATATTCATTCGCGTTTGTAGTTAACTTTTGTCCCTCCCGCCCCCCCCCCCCATCCATACCATATAATATTCTAATGTGGCGCATTGGTCATATTGCAAAGCATGCAACCAGCTCTTGCTAACCCCATATTTAACACCAAACAACCTCCCAGAATATACTTACGGGGTTTTGCTGGTTTATTTATAGAACAATAGTGTTTATCTAATTCAATTAAAGACCTTTTCAAACAAAGGCGAGGGGGTAAAAGAGTACTCTACATTGCAGTACCTGGCATTCTACGCCCCAAGGCACCTCCCCACGCTCTGTAAGCATGCACAAGCTTACAGAGCATAGGGAGCTCCCTTGGGACTAGGAAAGACCTTTATTTTCCGTACTTCATACCTGCTATTTTTGTCTAAACTTTCCGGACCTTGTGCTAGAGCAGAATTATTATCTGTACCAGCGTTCTGGAATCTCACCCCCTTTAAAGAGCCGCGAGTCGGAACGTCCAATTACCTTTGACCCACCTACAAAATAACTACCGGAATTTTAAGGACATTAACCTTCTTATTGCCAGGTCAGCGTTCTCTGAATTGACATAACGGTGTCAGATATATATATTCTTTGTAAACGACCTTTCACTCAAGAACCAACATACATGTACCGACCGTTGCACTGCAGAGACTGCAGGAAGGGCTCAGGTCAACCGTTTTCCTTGGCGCGCTTTGGCTCAATGCGGCCTAAACGCGCCCAGGAAACCTGCTGATTCAGTTAAAACTTAACACTAAACAGATAAATTTTTTGTACAAATACTTTCCTTATACCTTCGCGAATGAACCATATTTCTGGTGGGGAGGGGCAAAAAAAGAAAAAGAAAAAGAAAAAAGTCCGAAGTACTACACGATCGACCCACGTTGTCGCAAGTGGCCAACTGAAGTAAGTGGACCGAGACAGTGTTAAAACTTTCATATATGACTAGATATAGATGGATGCCAAATCCGTAAGTTTTCAATGCTACCCGTTGCGCTTAATTCATAACATATGATAACACATTTTTGCAAATAGGCCTATAATGTAAAAACCATGACTGTCAAGTTGGAAATTTGAGCATTCTTAACTTTTGTTCAAAGTTCATTTGGTGCACTTCACCACAGTTGGTGCGGCAGACGAAATAAGCTGAAAATTAATCAAAAAATACGCGTGGGTGGATTGGAAAGAATTCACTTACCCGATGCTTTCCTTGTTTTGGGCAGTATATATGCAAGGGAACAAGTGGTCACAAACATAATTTTAACACAGGGTAGATTCACTTGTAACGATTATTACCTGTTATTTCATCACATACTACAATGGAATTACTTTCTTTCTTTTTTCTCATTCAATTTGACAACACTGTGGAAAAGTGTTTTTACGGAAACACATAGTTTGAGGGGCACATTTACTTAGTTTCGGAGAAGCCTGTCTGCGCAGAGAGACCCTTCTAGCCGGGCGATGGAGATCTGATTTTAATTCCTTTGAAATCTTGAAATCCTTACCTAACTAAAAAGAAGATTTGCTTTAAAGCAAATCTGGGTGACTTTAAAATGAGAACTATTTTCAATGCAACACCTTGCCATTGTTCAACATATACGAATTTTGTGTGTTAGCCTAATTTGCATAAATTAAAATGCTACAACTTCGGCTGTTTCACCGGATGTGGCCATGTTATAAACTTAAAAAGTGAAGTTTGAACGACACCAGTCTCTTTAATAGTGTTGAAGCTGTTCAAGATTTTAAGTTTGTGTATTTGCTCAATTTGTATAAATTAAAAGCTTACAACTTTGGTTCATGGTTTATTGGATGTGGCCATGTAAAAAACCTACATTGACGTTGGAAAGGTACCTCTATGTATACTAGTTTTGAAGTTATTCAAGATTTAGATTTTGTGTGTTCGCCTGATTGGTATCAATTAAAATCCTACAACTTTGGTCCATGGTTCATTAGACGCACCTATGTCACAAACATATAAAGTAAAGTTGAAATGGCACCTCTATGTGTAATAGTTTTGAAGCTCCTGAAGATTTAAATTTTGTGTATTCACCTAATTTGCCTAAATTAAAATTCTACGACTTTGTTTCATGGTTCATTCGATGCGGCTATGTCTTAAACCTGCAAATTAAAGTTGGAATGGCACCTCTATGTATAATAGTTTTGAAGTTATTCAAACTTAGATTTTGTGTATTCACCTCATTTGCGTAAATTAGAAGTCTACAAGTTTTGTTCATGGTTCCTTGGATACGGCTGTGTCACAAACCCATAAATTAAAGTTGGAATGGCACCTCTATCTATAATAATTTTGAACCTGTTCAAGACTTGAATTTTGCATATTCAAGTAATTTGCATAATCATTAAAATCTCACAACTGTGGTTCATGGTTCATTGGATGCGGGTTTATCACAAGCCTAAAAATTGAAGTTGGAGTGGCGTCTCTAGCTATAATAGTTTTGCAGATATATTTAACTTTTAGAATTTTCGATGCCCCGAATTACCATAATTTAAAATTCAACTTTCATTTACTGTCCATTATATTGGCAGGTGTCACAAACCTATACATGCACATTGAAATTTTGTGTCGATTTGCAATAGTTTGGAAGATATAGAGCTTTTAAAATTTTAATTAATAATTATCATAGTAATTCTTAAAGCAATTTAAGCTGTTACTATGTGATTTGATAGACTATTCCAAATACAAAAATTACTCTGTTACTAAAAAAATATTTACAGACATGATAATTACACCGATAACTTCCAGCATGTGAGAATGACATCTTAGCACTTGGTACTCCCTTCTGGTAAAAATAAAAAAAGATTCAAAATTAAAAAAAAAAAAAAAAAAATCCAGGCCTTTTAAAATTTTATTAACTTCAATTAAGTGGCCTCTCAATCTACGTTCTTTTAGGGTGGTTAACTGTAGTATTCTTAACCTTTCTTCATCACTCCAGTTTGTTTTCCTGTAAGCAGCTTTGTAGCTCTGCTCTGGACCTTCTCTGGAATAATAATGTCTTTCTTCAAAAATGGAGACCAGGCCTGCACATAAAATTCTAAATGTGGTCTAATGTACGTTTTGTACATTAGCTTGACAACTGGATGCAACATTCGAGAGTAAGCTAAACTCTAAAAAAAAGCTTGGGATATTACCATGTCATGGGCATCTTTATTCAGCTAATAAACACGCGGGAATATGAAATGTTCAGTGGCAGATCGACATTGAGCAACACAGAAGGGGGTCATGGGACAGGAGCATGTAGTATTGTGGCACAGGTCATAATTTTACTCCGATACAAGGTAGGGAAAATAAGTTGTTTTTTTTTTTTTTTTTTTTTTTTTTTTTTTTTTTTTTTTTTAGAAATAATGGCTGGTACGAATGTGGAAAGCAAAGGGGCTTCCAGAATGCAACTGCGGAAAATAATAATACCCATTGCGCCAGTGCGGTACTCGTATCTGCCCTTCTCTCCCCCCCCCCCCCTCCCCCTTACAGACACAGAGACCATTATGTCACTAAGATGCCGGGCTAGTGTAGCCAATAATAATATAATAATCTTTATTTCAAGTCGAGGTACAGTACAATAAAAACATTAGCGCCGAGGCACTATTCTTCGACTATAGATGAAAAAGACAACAATGAGATGGTAAGTACAATGAAATAGAGGCGAAAATATATACATGCAGTCATTTTGAAAGAAGAAAAAAAAAACAAGTAAAAAAAGTGTGAAAAATGTGGCTTACATCCTGCTGTGGCACAATACACATATAGAACATTTGCAGGATGGGCCAAGCCATGTATGTATGAGTCTTTTGAACTGCGGGAGGGTAGTTGCTTCCTTGATATGGAGGGGAAGTACATTCCATAGCTTGGCCCCTTGGTAGCGTACAGAGTTTTTGCCATAAGTTATCGTATTGAAAGCAGGCTGATGGATCCTATTGTTGTCTCTTAGATTGTAAGGAGTCTCGTATCTTTCAAATAAACTTTCAAGGAAAATTGGGCCGTTGTGTGTGATAATTTTGTATACTTCTATTGACAATTTGCGCAATAGTACATATAAAAACCTGTATTGAAAAATCGAACCTTTAAAGTTTTTAATTTTCCTATATTATTACACAGAAGACTACGTTTACGCTAGAAACTGGTCAAAATTTGTATTTTACCAGGAAACCTTCCGATGTGCACGTTTTTTGTTCAGAATTTCTGAGGACTTTTTGCTTCAGGATAAATGATTTTTCTCTCCATGGCCCACTGTTCCGTCATTTATTATGTCTGTGTGCTAACACAGACATATTGTTTTTTAGGAATACATTCTTTCTTTCTTTCCTTCTTTCTTTCCTTCTTTCTCTCTTTCTTTACAGAACATTCCTAATTAATTCCGAGAAAGAATTATTAAAAGGTCCTTGTGAGATAAGGTGTGTATTGCACAAAGGATTCAGATGGCTGGGTAAAAAACAGTTTCCAAAAAGGGAATCGGACAAAATTGTCCACCGGACGGCGGCCTATAACTTAGTATACACCCGCCCTCCACTTCGTGGGCTGGGGACAAAATACATGACTCCTATTCATATTAAGCTGTATACTGTAGCCTCTTTTAGATTGCATCAACAGCTTTGCAATACACCCAAAGGAAAGCTGTTGACCTGGTCTGTTATATTTAGGCAACTACAGACATACTGGTGGTTGAATGACAGGTCTGTTACATTGAATATAAATCTAGAACCTTTATTACAATTCAAAGCAGTTTGTGTTAAGTAGTTCGACTCAAGTCGCAGTTGGCATTAAAAGACTGGGCGAAAATGACAGGCCTTTGTATATGTTGTATGAGTAATTCGAAGGTTTAATCGTTATTATGTGTAATTCAAAAAGATGTTCCCATTGTCATAACTCGCACAGAAAGGATTTAATAACTGAACACAAAATAAAAACGAAGAGCGGTGATGTACTTCTGATGGTTTTGTAATAAACATCAAATAAAGCTCTTCAACTTGAAAAGGGTAATGAAAATGTTGTCAAAACATAAAATTACTGATTTTCTACTTCCAGCTATTCTATACTCAGCATTCCAGTGTTGTGGGGGTATCGCTGGTGCTGCTTTTGTTTTTGCGTGAGTATAATACATAATATATATTTTTTTTTGGGGGGGGGGGCACTGGTTATTCTCTTCATCTTATGCTTAACACTAATAAGCAAATACTTTATCACGTTGTGCTTTTCTTGTCACTTCCTTCCATCGACAATTTTGTTCTTCATCAAGACAAGGTAACAACCGATACTTCTACAATACCTCTATTCTCTGGCGTGTCATCTTCACGTCGTAGATCTTAACGTGGACAAAAAGGCCACATTCGATATTTAAAGTGCAACTGCCGAGATGCCACAAATTAAGCTACAGACAGAAGAAAGCGTACTGAATTCATGATTGAAGCCACTTGCACACTTGCTCAGCGCTATAATATTCCATGAAAAAGTAGAAAATAAATAAATAAAAGTTTACAAAATGAAAATATCTAGTTCCAGAGGTAAGCTTGTCTTTTGATAGCGTTCAAACCTGAAACTAGAAAGATAATCACGTGTGCTTAACTATTCCAGCATATTGCTCAGTTATTTTACAATGTCTACTATGATATTTAGTATGATTCTTTAAAATCATCTTTCCACGCTGGCACCATACCATGTCACTCAACAGCATTGTGAATTTAAGATTTAACACGAAAAATAATTTGTTCGATGGAGCTTATTTTTGTTGAAGGGGTTACAGGTCTACATTGTTATAGATTTATTATGCACAAAAATGTATGACACACAATGTGTTGTGGGAATACGATCATTCAATGGGGGTGTTCCATAGTGACCGTAGTGGTTCACGGACTGTATTTTTATGATACATCTTGGCCTGTTAACAACAGACAAATAAGGAGAGGATAATTTGTTTATTCCCCTGTCGTCTCCACCTGCAAGTATTATTGGCCACTGCGGTACTTATGAACTGTGGCGTCTCCTAGGAGAACACGCCCCCTCTTGTCACATGTGAAACATGCTTTAAGTACATATGCATAAAATGTACAATGGCCATTGACTTTTAACTCTTCCGTTTTTTTGATTAGGCCGCGTTAACGGCTTGCTTCGCCACAATGTGAGCGCAGTGTACAAAAGATTAAATTGATGAGGTTTGACGCAAGAAGAGAAGTAAGACTCTTTTTCAGGAGTACAACAGAAAGATGCATGATTTTTATTTTCTGTCAATTTATCCAGCGTGACACACCCAAGCTTCCGTGATGAGTTAGCAGCTACCCAAATCCACCCCAGCCTGACTGCATTCCAAGGTACAATGGTAGAAGTTGTACTGACAGCCATTCTTATGTTTACAATCCTCGGTGCCCTCAACGTAAAACGCGGAGCTGTGTGCATGCCGGCCGTCCCGATCGGCATGGCAGTGGGCCTGGACATCTTGGCTATGGTACGCTTTTTAAGAAATCATGACCTTTGAAACTTCAAGTTTATGTGTTTTATTCTCTCAATATCATGTTAAGGGGAAAGAAAATAATTTCCTACACTCAGTTCAGGATATGATAAAATTACGTTGTAAAAGCACTACAAAACTACGATTTAAATCTTCTCCTGACACTTATGGATGATCAATGTAATTGCTTCAATGAAAGCCATCCAGCTGTTTTCCCTTGCAATAGGATGTATTCATATCTAAATGCGGTCCTACTCTAACACCTATTGAGCGAAAGAGGGAGCCACCTGCATCAGGGCAGATCCATGTATTTAGCATGGTCAAAAGTACTTTCTCAACAAAATGAACAACACAAACACACAATAATCCCAAGAAAAGGCATTAACATATATTTGAAACATAAAGGATGCCTAAAATAAATAGAAATGGGCTCCCTTTTGGTTGAAAAGGTGTTATTTATGGATGTTTATGCAGTATATAATACAAATCTGCCCTGATCATGGTGGAAGCATCAGTCTGTTGCCCCGGCAACACAGGAAGTGAGCAGGATCGCAGTTAAATATGAATGTCTCCTATTCCATAAACGAGACCCAGAGCGCAACAGAAATAGGTCACATTTCTGAAGAGAAATGTGAGCCAGAAGAATAATCATTCATTCATTCGTTCACTTTTATATTTAATCGATCCTTGCATTTAATTACATTTCGAAGCAGAAGATATGGTTAATTATCTTTAAGTAGTGGCTGGTTTTCTTCGCGTTAATTTCCCCTCACTTCCCGCATGACTGACCCAGACGCCATATTCTTACAGGTTAAGTCGACGGGCGCAAGCATGAACCCAGCACGTAGCCTTGGCCCAGCAGTCATGATGGGCATCTGGAAGGATCATTGGGTAAGTCCTCATAAGGAATGTTTTCATAGATGACAGTACTGGTTTGGAGTCTGCGTTTTTTTCATGATGCACCGTTTTCTTTTAACAGCCACTGGCCAATAAGGAGAGTTTAGTCTGTTTATCTCCCAGATGACTACATCATCAAGTATTAACAACTAGGGTACACCGCTCGGGTACTTACAAATACGGCACCATTCAGAACAACATGTACCACTGAGTCTAAATAATATGTTTGAAGCAGTGAGTCCTATTTTTTGCAGGAAAATAAGATAAATTGTTGTAAGAATGGCTTGTTACAACAGTGATCTCGTCCGGGGAATGTCCAACAGCTTGTATTTGTTTATTTCCACGTATAACAAGAGGCAGGGCCTGCTATCTGACATTGATGGGCTCTTTATTGCCCAGAAAGCTGTGATAGATCTATATGTAGAATGTCAGTTAGCTGAGACTGTAGGTCAAGCGTGGAAAATGGGTCAAACTAATTTCAAAGTTAGTCAATGAGCCAAGTTGACATCTCAGCTGAGCATGTCCAGCGAAGCTTGGCATCTGTTTGGGAGAGAGGTCATAAGGGACAGGAAGTGACCTTTCTCTCCTCAACTTGTTAAGAATCTAACACCTCTGTTTTATCACCTTTAAGGGTTAATCTTAATAAACAAATTGAACAGCATAACCTATCGATAGTAACAAACACACGGAAACCAAACAATAAGTCAGGCTTCCATCCGTAGCAGCTCTTTGACGTATTTTAAATTTGACCTCTTTACATTTCTATGAGTGAGAGAAAGTTATCCCTGATGACATGTGGCCTAGATAAAAGCTGGGCTTCATTGGGGTGCTCAGGTGAAATGGCTTCCCATTACCTTGTCATTATTTTTTGTCGCTGCATTGTAGATATACTGGGTTGGCCCTATTCTTGGTGCTTTAGTTGCCACATTTATTCACCACATGCTAGACTGGCCTGAGAAGAAGGAACTGGAAGAGAAAATGGAGCAACAGCTTGGTAAGACCCGGATAGAATCATTTCCTGTTGAAATTGCCCGGATGTCAAATATGGTCTGTTCAAATTTCTCGATAATAAAAAAAAAATGTCTCGAACGAGAATTGCCGATGAGACCTTTCAGAATATAACGAGAATTAGTTCAGCAAATTTCCTCGGTGATACTAGACCGAGACAACCTTTTTCTTCCATATGTGTTTGTTGTTGCCAGCACTGCGTGCTCTACCAGCACACCGTATTGGATCAACACTGGGAGAAAGGAGATGAAGTTAGCCCAACGTTGACTTTACATCGGTTACGTTGACCGAAAGTTAATTTTACTATAGATGTAGCAGAGAATCACTCTTTGTGTATTTCAGGCTAACTCTTATTGCTTTTATATAATGAGAATAATTCGCACAGGAAGCAAAACCATTTAGAGTTTATGTAGAAACCTAGAATTCTGACGGAGTCCTTGACATCTTGTCCAAAATTCACTTGTAAGTAAGCCAGTATGTCCAGGTGAGCTGCTTGGGTATACATACATATATATATATATATATATATATATATATATATATATATATATATATATATATATATATATATATATATATATATATATATATATATATATATATATATATATATATATATATATATATATATATACGTACACAAGAATGCAAATACATACATAGACGCATACACACACAGACATGTAGATACATGCATATATACGTATGTACCTACACTCCCTTAATTTATTTCCTCACCGGTAGCTTAGATATGAAGAAGATATTGTTATATTTGTTCCGTGTTTGAGCAAAATGAAAACTCGTGGTATCTAGATAATTTAGATACATTTATGTTGGGTTTATGACAGGATTGAGTATAGAGCATAAAGAGATTGGACAGGGTTTTTTTTGGGGGGGGGGGGGCTTTCAGAACTACACAGTGGGTGCGGCATTGTTGCACCCTTTTGTATAAAGCGAAATTACTGGAATGGCAAAGTTACACATGATGATTTACAGCCATTAATAAGGACTTGTCGAGGAAATCTTATGGCCTTTTCTTCTGTCTTTACAGATATACATGAAATTGCACTTGCCTTGGACAGCTTCGTAAAGGGAACCAGTATTGTATAAAGCGAAATAACTGGAATGGCAAAGTTGAACATGATGATATACAGCCATTAATAAGGACTTGTCGAGGAAATCTTATGGCCTTTTCTTCTGTCTTTACAGATATACATGAAATTGCACTTGCTTTGGACAACTTCGTAAAGGGAACCAGTAAGCAACATGATGTATCAGATGCCAAGGCAGTTGAGGATTCCAAGTTTTGAGGCGGTGCCGTCTCAAAAGTCGAGAGTATAAGCAATAGCAGCTCGAGTTAACGCTGTAAGACTGAACTGAATGAATTTACCAGTATGGCATTCTTTGGACACTGTCATGTCAACAAAACACATTTTTATACGTGTATACCTGTTCAATTTAAAATTAAGTGCAATACGTCCCTATCACAATTGCTACAACTTTGAAGACTTTTATAGTGTGTGTGTGTATGTGTGTGTGTATGTGTGTGTGTGTGTGTGTGTGATGTTCTCAACTTTGTCGTTATTCCTGACACTTCTTGATCTTAATACCAGTTAATATTTACTTGTGTCGTATTGTACTCTATGTATCTAGGGTTTTTTCTAACGGATCAAGTGAATTCTATGCGTTATAGTCTTTCTGTATTCATGACAAGGTTTGTTTGGAGGTCAACTTTTAAAATGATTTATTCAATAAAAATGCATGCTCTGTGAAGGATCAGATATCTAAGTGTGATTTGTGATCGAAATGCACAAATGCGAGCACATTATTGGTTATGATCAACCTCAGCGACCTGTGCCCTTTCAACTTTGACATGAACGTGCCAATCGCTAGCAGAGTGTTGGTGGTAACAGTAAAATGCAAAACATCGCAACTGGAGATGGAAATACTAGTTGATGGATTTATTTTAGTTCGTTACCCGGCGATGGTTACGGGTATTACAGAAGAGAGGTAGGCGGAGGACACACGGTAAACACGGTAGTGAGGTTCCATGAAGGATTTCACATATAAATTTTAAAATTTTGTTTTGTACGATACAGGTTACTGCAGTGAAGAGAGCACTGAATCATAGGGCGTGTTTGAAATCCAACACCACTCTGTGACTTTCGAAAGGGATTGGGTGAG
The DNA here is from genome assembly GCA_964020975.1 of Hermodice carunculata. Classification (NCBI taxonomy): domain Eukaryota; kingdom Metazoa; phylum Annelida; class Polychaeta; order Eunicida; family Amphinomidae; genus Hermodice; species Hermodice carunculata. The sequence continues at coordinate 59,989,253 of OZ026623.1, read as the reverse complement.
ATAAATATGCAAATTACTGGAGATAACCCCCAAACCCAACCCCTCCCTCATAAACAGGTCGCGTTTCATTTCATGGGTCGGGATGAGGAGATTGCTTCTTTGTTTGCCTTCAGCCCTGTCCAGGGTGTAGAAGTTTTGCAAACCGAATTATCTTCCTCCCCCAGAAGGTTGAGTATCTGACTGATGATATTTATTATTTTTGGGTGCAATGATACATGTTAAGTGTCCAGAACAAAAGACAATTTTCCTCAACCTTTTCTTTGCCAAGGTTTTCTGATGTTATATTCATTGAATTCTGACTATACACGGTGCAGTCGTACTAATCCACATACTGGTAAATGTAAGGAACAGAATCAACACTCTAATACTGGACAATTTGTGAGAATTACAATAAGTGACTGTATGATCTAGTCACAGCAGTGAATAGATCATTGAATGAAAAGGCGTGTCGAGTTTGAAATCCAATAACAACAACAACAACAACATCAACAACAACAACAACAATACCATACTGTCAATTCTGCTGTCAGCACCAGTTAAAGAAGAAGTAATTTTTGCATTAAGTAAATATAATTTGTCTTACAGTTTTTGTTATTTGACTGTAATATAACAGTTAAGTACTTTTTTCAAACTAATATGGCAGTAAATTTCTGACACTACAATCACCAAAACAAAAACCTTTTCGCAGATGCCGACTGAGCATTTTTGTGGTGCATTGGGAGTAAATCAAAGTAACATTTGTGGTGTCCTTAACAGATGTAGGCTAAAACTCTGATGGAAAAGATGACTTTAATTTTTTCGAGGATTTGCCTGCTGAGCATAGAAGGTGCCGTGTTTTGCACTGTATGTGAATAGGCGAAAGCAGAGTATGGTCTGCCGTGGAGGCAAATCGAACTTTGCTTAATAATTGGTGTTATTCTCCCATCACCAGCTTAAAATTACAGTGCAATAGTTATAATTTGTAACAAATATCTTTACTGCAGGAATCCTGCTCAAGAAACTTTTTTTGTGATTTTACAGTCCCATAGCGCTGACGATTTTGGTTATAACGATCAAAAATCAAAAGGAATAATTCTTGATCTGGTGCATGAAAAACAAATGCAATAAAGGTATAGAAGATTCAGTTTTGATTGGATTAATAAATATCAATGTCAGTGTTTTGCCTCCCACGTGCACGTATGTACCTATAGTATTTGTGTAAAATCGGTGCGAAAACATGGATATACTTGTATTAATAGATAGAGTATGTTATTTTAGGAGCTTGTTATAAGTAAAACCCCGTTGGGCCAGTAACTTACAGAAATTCATACACTTTGTTCATCTGGTGAATACGCTGTATATGATCATTACATGAGCTATGTCATGCTGAATATAAGCTGAGTTAAGTTTTCAATGGCATGTGTTTCTATTATGAAAATAAATGCTGTCAACATAAAATAAAAATGGTCTGTTTTTATTTTTAAATCGGCTGTCGTGTGTACCACAGGAGTCAATCTTGCGGTCCTCCATCCATTGTCCATCTGCCGTCAACAAGTTTACATTTACGACTTCCTGTGAAAGCCGCAGGTCGTATGCGCTTCAAACTTCTTGGCGATGTAATTTTGGGTGGATCTCCTTTCAAATTTGTTCAATGTTTACGCTCTAATAAGTTCTTTATTGCTATATGTTCTTTTCAGTTTTGGTGAGAAATAAAAAAAACTTCGCCACAAGCATATGATCAACTGCTTCGAAATTCCACAGGAACCCTTCTGGATACACCCACGCGTAAACTTATTCAACAGGTGGAGCTGCGAGTTATCGTATTTTTCAATGAATTTTCGACTTGCCCAAACCGCAAGCCGGGTTCCGGAAATGTCAGTCTCAAGATTTTTTTTCGCCAGGTGGTACTGTTACTTCCTGAATTTAATGACTTTTTGTAATCACGCAAAGATGGATAAGTGTATATGTTAACATGGTTATCTCTGCTCAGCAGGTCCGCTTCAAACTTGGTTGGGAACTACCCATGGTAGGTCTGTTCCAAGGGAATTAAACAGGTTAAGGTTCAGAGATTCTACAATTTTGTTTTTTTTTGTTTTTTGTTTTGATATATATATATATATATATATATATATATATATATATATATATATATATATATATATATATATATATATATATATATATATATAGTTCTTCTTGATAGGCAATACACATGCTTATTCTTTCTTCATGACTCGATGCCAGATGCAAAGCTGACAAAATAACCCACAAAGAACATTTTTCATCCGTATTTCTCAAATGTGTCACGGAGTGTGTGTTATAAATCCACTTTGGGGTGGGATCATATAAAGAACCCCTGCTTGTGTCAAAAGTTCCACTTTAAATTTTAATTCAAGTACTTCTACCAGACGCCATGCATCTCTCACCATAGTCTTGATATTGTCAGAAGCTGACACAGTCATTGTGCCCAATGGAAAGCTGGGATTGGTTTCTTCCCATCTATTGGATTCTGTTTAGTCAAGCTTGTCCCTAATGTCAAATGACATTTCAGGGCTTTTTTTCTGTAATTGGTCTCTAAAATGGCACACGACTTCATTCAAATTCTCATCTAAAAAGCTCCATCATTATGCTTATGACTTTTGTTGCTCAGATAAAGGCTAAGATCTCCCCTTAATTTCCAAGTGAAGTTCAGGGAGACTTCTTGTTTTTACAGGCTTTTGCATTTATTGTCTTCAGGTCCAAAGTACTTAGCCTGTAAAAGTCTGTGACACCAGATACCTCCTTTACCTTGCTGACCAAATTCACTATAATAACACTGCCCATCAACACTTGAACAATTGCAAAAATTGCATCTGTTCACAGCCTTGAACAACTTGCTTGCACAAATCACACAACCAGTCACCCAGTCTGGTTAATGGGGATTAGTAACATTTAAAAAACACGCCATACTGAAGCACTTTGCAAGTCCACCTTTGAAAATGGTCTTTGTGCACCTTTATACTTTCTTTATAACCTATACTGGCTCACTCTGTTTGGAATAATAATAAAATCAGAGTCCACATTATTGAAACTTACAATGCAGAATATAACATAAACTCTTACCACACTGCTTGCTGTTTTAGCTTGCACTGACACAAAAACTAAGATGCACAGTACACCAGCTCATAAGTCACTACAGTGAGAAGAGGCTTCTGCAATTGAGACTTGGCTGTTTCATTTGACCAGTTGGACTGCTTCAGGGAGAGTCACGATGTGTGGAAGATTACACACTGTATTTACAGGGACAAAATAAATGTTCCAGGAAAGGGGGCGTGGGAAAGGGCAATAATATGCATTAATCATATTGACAAGAAGTCATGGGAATGTAGTGTGAAATTGAATCTAGAAGGAATTTGTCTCTTTAACTCATCTTTGGATTCATCTCTAGATGTTTCTCGACTAAATGAAATGTTGATAGTCACTCATATTTCTCAAGCATCTTTAGTTTCATCATAGAATTGGTTGACCTCACCAGGGACCTAATACCAGTAACAAAATATTGTGGGAGAGGGGACTGACCTGATTGTGCCAGGATGTGGTTTTCACCAAATGTCAGTGAGACTTTTCCTTTTGACTACAAATTCTTGGCAAAGCATGAGAATCTCTGCATTTTAAGCTCTCACAACTACTCACTATTCAGATTTAAAGGATCTTATTGGTTGTGGATCCAACAGTGAAAGTTTACAAATTACGTCTGGGGTGTTTAAGTCTTTCAATCCCCACTGCTATGAAATTTACAGATTTCTTATGTAATTGTGGTGACAATTTAGCTTGACAAAATATTAACAACAATACAAAAATCTAGATCTAAAGTATTTCATTAGCTCGGAAGGAACAAAATGTGAGTGTACCTTCCCCTTTTTATGGTAAATTATGGTTCTATGTTTTGCATTTAGATTAGATAAAGCCAATGAAAATCCTCTCAACCTGCACTTGTCACCAAGCACAATGTCCAGCAAGATCCTGCAGTTAACAAACCTGGAGCTCAACAGTCTTAATGTTATTCTGGCAGTACCAATTTCTAGGAAATTTAGGAATTAGACCACCAGCCAGATACTGCCACAATTCCCACCTGACGAGTAGGACAAAATGGAGAAAAAAATCTCTAAAACACTTAAAAAATTTTCTAGATAGTGTGAATACAGACAGAAAGAAAAGCAAAAAGGTGAAACTACCCAGCAATGCAGATGCCTGCAAAGAGAACCAAATGCAGAAGACAATGGGAAGCTCAAATGAGTGGTGGCTGTATGTCATGTCATGTCATGCATTTCTTTGAACAACTTGGTGCAGGTGCATTAGTATTTTCACTACTGTCATCACAATAAGTGACGTAGGTAACTACTATCCACTGACTGCAATTTCCTTTTTTTAACCAAAAACTCATATTGGAATGAGTTTTGTTCAAATGTTCAGGTCTTAAATAGAACATATACAGCATTTTCTATAAAAAAAAAAGTACCTCTCTTTCACATGAGAATAATTTTCAAGTGGTGAGGTTATTTTGCACCCTATGATATGAATCTTTTTAAAACAACAATTGTGGAGTCTTTTTTTTTTTTGTCAGCCTGACTCTTCCCATAAAAGTTAGTCATCTCAACATTTTCATTCTCTGCATGTCCATCATAGATTTAGAAAATGGAAAACAACTTGGTTGTCACCTTGACCGTCTGGCCAGTAATCATCATAGCAGACTTCTTTTATGATAACAACAGCCACCCCGAGGAACCCCCACAGCCACCCCCAGGAACCCCCACAGCCACACCAGTCACCCTCACAGTTCCCCAATAGCTTCTGCACCACTTGCGTTGATGAAGACACCACCTTGATATTGATAACCTCAGTCCTATTTGAGCACATTTACCGACTTCATGCAGATGACAAACTTTCCAGGCCCATTCGGAGGAAAGATCCTTGTGTTTAAGTTTTTGTACTCACACACACACACACACACACACACACACACACACACACACACACACACACACACACACACACACACACACACACATGTTGTCCATCATCAATTTTGACCAGAGCTAAGCTTTCAGACGCCACTAATGCTACAATCTCTGAACACAGTGTGGCTCTATTAATGAAGTTAAAATTATTCAACTCAGAGGCAGCAATAGCAGACCTGTATATATTTGTTATAGACCACACAAACAGCAGGCCATGACCTATCATCAGCGGTCTGTTGCATGTACATGTGTATGTACATCGCTAGAATTTGTAGTTTACATTCAAGTCAGGCATAACACTTTGGTGCTATCATATCGTGATCATTATGTCATCAGTCCGTGGTGAAGTGTCCACAGCGATCCATAAATGAATCAAAGATGCGATAAAAGGTGTACTAGAGTTACCCGGAATCACATTATGAAATCACACATGCATATGTACAACCATCATAAGGCTACTGATAAAAACTTCAGACATAGAGCTGTTCTCATGTTGCTCGACCGGCAATGCACATTAAAACTAAAATTTATTTTCGAGTAGATTCATTTTACATTCGATAAAACGGTGCGTCTACCAGGTTATCAAAATAAAATGGTAGCTTTGTAACCCGTTCTTTTGTTGCAGCCATCTGTTGTGGTGTACTCTTTTATTTGCTCAAAGCGATGGGTTTGAAGCGTTTCCTGGTCGGAATAATACTGAATCAATAGCATTCTACAGCACAGACTGGGCGCATTGCGGCCAAACCACGCAGAGGAATATATTTGACATGGGGAAGTTCCATCGTCAAAGGTTTACCTATAATTGTCAGAAAAAATAACCCCCACACATTAAACCATAACATTGGATAATTTACATCTGAGCGCTTTTGGGTGACGAAGGAGTTAAAGGATGATGATGATGATGATGATGATGATGATGATGATGATGATGATGATGATGATCCAAAAAATGCTTTATGTAAATACTAACCGGTCTTTTGGTCCCCCTCCCCCCCCCCCGAAAAATAGCTACACGGACAGTATTTGCTAGACATACTGTGGGACCACACTGGATCAAAGGCAACAGCTGTTGATCAGTATTGCACTCAAGCTGAGCATCACAGCCTCCAAAGTTTCTTATGCAGATACGGGCCTTAGAATTGAATGGACTATCTTATCAGAAGCTGTGGTCAGTGAGATGTTCTTTAATGGAATTCTGGAACTGTAGGGAACAACACACCAAATACATTATTTGTGAAATTATCAATTATAAGCTTATAAACTTGATCAAAATGTCCTCAGCTTGTCCCAGGGGCAGACTTTTCTAGGCCAGGGGGCCCATTTATAACGCATATTCTGAAGATGATCGATATTACACAATATCCACAAAACCCATAAGTTCCGCCAATCTTTTCATAAATCCTTCATTATCATTTAGTTTCATTCAGAAAACCAACACTTTGCTATTAGAAAAGAATAATAAGCTTGTGAAAAAAGTCTTAGTTTCAATCCATTTCTTTATTCCGCACTCTTACTCGATGCTTGCTAACATGCTGGCATATGAACCTGTGTTGGACCCTGTTAATGCTCAATTGTTCCGCTAAGTTTGGGCAAAGCTATGCTGGATCGCACACTTTTTAACTTAACGTTTGAACTTCGTCTGTGTGTGAAAAAAAATGTGCAAGAAAACATAAATTTTCCTTGTTCTGAAAAGCGTACATAGTCTCGCATATCTCTCCATCCAAAAGCGTAGTTTTTGTGCACCCATGAAAAAGATTCTGCAGCTATGACCCTATCTCGATACAGCTGGCCAATGCAGATTTAAGTCAGCGGACACTCAATAAAGGAAACGACCTTTCCCCATACAACACGTTGAGCTGCCCTGGTAATCAGAATTGAATTTCTCTCTTTTTTTTCCACTAGTTTTATAAAAAAAAGTATGTGTAGCCTCTCAACAATAACCAACACAAACAAAGCTCTCAGTATTAGTAAGCCATGCTGTCACCCAGAAACTCTTATTTGCATGGTTTTAAGATTTATTACACATTTTAGATTTCCAAATAGCAGGAGAAAGTTGTATCTGGTAACTAGTAATCAAAACAGAAGACAAGCCTCGCTGCCCCTACTCAATTAAGATGCTAATTTTGGTTCATCCAAACCTTACGACGCCGGTTGTTTGGGGTTATACTCCCTTGTCAGGAAGTGAAAACGTGCATGAAACAGTGGGCTGAGTGAGTTGTGCAGAAATTCACTAACAGCCAACAAAAACGAGAAAGAAAAGAAGAACAAAAAGAAAGAAGCAAATTCTAAACTCGCAAATGCCCATATTATTAGGAAAACTAGTCAAGAGCAGGTCTGCAGCAAAACATTTGAGGCGAGATGATATTTGTATTTATTGTAGCTTTTTTTTTTTAAATCAAGATTTCAATTTTGTAACTCATTTAATTAACAACGTATCAAATGCAATAGCTTTTAAATTGTTCAGTGTTCACTACATGGATGTGTTATTACCGCAAATATATTTCTTTTTATGGTTCAAGGAGAAAACGACAGCTCTTGTAATTATATCAGTACAATATATGAACAGCGGAACTATTGTTTACTCTAGGCTCCCAAACAGAGCATGTATGAATCTTATTGGACAAGACAGATAGAAAAATGGAGATTTACACGCTCAATCAAAAATTTGTCATCTTGCAAAGCCAGTAGTATTATATACACTGAGACAACATAGAACTGATTACTTGGATCGTTTATTCACAGCAAGACAAGCATGCCATCCAGTCTTTACTCTCTGCGCTACCCGAGTTTTCAGACAACCTGGGAGTCTTATTGTATTATAATGCAGCATTCTTTCCCGAGCCGCCCAAGTATGGAACTAACTCGGCTTTTTGAGGGTATTGCCCCTCTCAAGAACAGGATTATCTATTATCAAGTACACAGACTCACAAAAAAGTGCAACAAACCAGCCAACCATGACGTATTAATGTTTGGGTATTTCTATATGCCCATACTTAAGTTCCGTCAATCTTTGGCAAATCAGCTGGGCAAAGTAAGCATGATCACATCCTATTCCCACAATAACTTGACGAAAAAGCATGGTTGAGTCCTATTGACACAACAGCTGCGAGAATAATTATGAATGGCACTGAACCCCATTGCCACAACAGCTGTGCAGGTAGGTATTGTGACCAAAATCCTATCCATCGCACAAGAGCTGGGCAAATTTAGCACAATCAAATCAAAATGTCGTGACAGCTGGGCAAATAAAGCATGTCAAGCCTTACTGTCACAACAGTTGGGCAAATAAAGTACAATGGCACCTTATTGGCACAACAGCTGGGCAAATAAGCACGGCCGAATCCCACAGCTGGGCGAAAGAAACACTGGCGAGCTTCATGTGCTCGACATCTGGGCAAACAAGCATGGCCGAACCCCATCTGATCCACCAGCTGGGGAACAGACGCGGCCATTCTGTTTTCATGTAATTTCCAACAATTTTGAAGTACCATAATTAATGTATCATCATCATCATCATCATCATCATCATCATCATCATCATCATCATCATCATCATCATCATCATCATCATCATCATCATTTAATGATAATATCAGCAACGACAATAATAATAATAATAATAATAATAATAATAATAATAATAATAATAATAATAATAATTTCACTCTCGTCAATACAACAACACCTGCATTCTTCAATTCCTAATTATATTCATGAGGTGGGCTAGGTGTAACGCAATTATCTAAAACAAATAGATGGGGGTTGGGATTTTATCTGACAACTTTGCAATTATCAAAGATTCACAATTTTACATTCATCTGTCCGATGTAATTTTGTGTCTGCGGGTTCATGTGGGTAAGTTCCAAACAATAAATTACATTCACACATATATATTATATAAGTTTATGTATATATATATATATATATATATATATATATATATATATATATATATATATATATATATATATATATAGACAAACAGACAGACAGACTGATTGATTGATTGATTGATTGATTGATTGATTGATTGATTGACATGTATTGACCGCTTTCACAACCACTTTTTAATATCTGAGAAGATGAACACAAATAAATCCTGAAGAAAACATGGTTTTCAACACAGACACAAAAAAATCTGGTTTCTGTGTCACGCGAGCATCAATTTCTCGTCATATTTTGAACAGACTGGGTACCACGTGAATCGAAAGAGACAAATTTGGCAGGACCTTTGATTGATCTGTCTTCACTTACAAGCTTTGCATATACACGGTTGAGTTCATCAGGTAAATATATTGGGTGGGGTCATTATTTACTATTCCACAACAAGTTTGACTCCAAAAAGTCAGAAAGCGTGTCTGTATGACTAATGAACTTTCTCATTCCACCCTTTTTCCCAATTGTCTACGGGTGTGTTTTGTGCTGTACTAAAACGGTTTTCCCGTGCCTCGCATGTTTCAACCAGTCCTATGATGAGTGGATCAGCAAACCACCCACGCATAAAAACTGTCTGTGTCCAGTGAAGCAAAGGTAATGTTTAAGTTGAGAACAAGTGCATCTTTGGCATAAAATTACCCCCCCCCCCCCCCGTTCCCTTCTATAACAGAAGAGTTTGTGCGTGCATATTTTTTCTTTATTTTAACCCTTTTTGGTAGCGACTATCACCAAGCATTGTAATCACGGTTTGTGATTTGGTCAGAAAAAGTGCTGCTATGACTGCTAAATTTTCAGCGACTTCTGGGCTCAGCAACATATGTCTTGCTCAGCCTATATTTCTCACAAAAGCATCTGATGTTAATCATGCTCGTACTTACACACAGCTACATGACATTGCGTAACTTCTTACGCATAGGGTTTTGTTCCTGTAAAAGATCATATCCTGATGGAGAATGGGAGAGGGTCATTTGTGGAGGCGTTCTAATGCCCGAAGTTACAGTGGTGGAATTGGTTGGACTGACATGATGGAATAGCCTATACGCTAATGGACCATACAGAACGACGGTTGACCTCTTGATACACCTGTGAATCATATACTTCTATGGAATATAGTATTTATAAATGATCTCCAGTCATTATTTGGAAAGAATAAGGTAAATTTGCTGGAAGTATAATAGCCCGAGTGTTAGCATTCGATTAACAGTCTTTCAAACTTCATGGCCGCTTCTTTTGAAAAGAATATTGGGTGTGTATTCAAAGGTTGCAAAACACCTCAACAACATAGTACCTGTCTGCTGGAATCGCCCAAAAGCGCCGGATGTAAATTGTCGTCTGCTTCAACCTTCTTGCTTAACTTTTATGTTTACCAGAAACTTTTTTGCTGAGATATATATGTAGGAACAATTATTATGGGTCGTCTCTTGTTAATAGATATCCTTGGCGCGGTTTAGGCGGTGCCCAACCAGTATAAAGGGTATTGGCTCAGTCGTATTCTGACTAAGTAAAGGGTTAATCTTGCTTGAACCTTCACAACAGTCTCATTTGTCACCATTTTTCCTTTTTTTTATTTAAGCAGCCCCTTCTGTTTGATTGTTAAACTGTTCATCTGTATGCTGGTTATAGTGTCTAGCGCTGCTTGAAAGTGATAATCAGCAGTTACGGCCACTGAGCACTGAGATATTCATTCTCCCAGCTGGATTATTTTACTGCGACTTTTTTTTAAACACACACTCACAGACACACATAATATTTGCAGGTAAGGAGAAACTGTGGTTGCCATCTGCATGTTTGCCCGTTTTCATCTCTTTATTTTATTTTATTTTGTATTTTTTGCACATAAATCTGATTATTTTATGCTCTATCCAGTGCTCAGGTCTTCTTTTTACCATAATACATGTGTAATTTCATTGCTGCTGCATTGTGGGAGACCATTTCTGCTTCCACGATCCATGCATGGCTCAAGTCATGCACAAAAATCAAGGTTTTCTTTCTTTCTCTTTCTTTCTTTCCCTCTTTCTTCTTTCTTTGTTTCTCTCTTTCTTTCTGCACACAAGCAAAACGTCAGGTTCCTAATCCTTAAATATAGTATTATTTGCAGAAACGTTATGTTTCACTGTGTTCATGCATTCCATTGTCATGACTGAAAAAGATCAGCCGCCCAACTCTATAATAATGGTCTTTATTTCAAGTCGAGGTGCAGTACAATGAAACATTAGCGCCGAGGCACTATTCTTCGACAAGAATGAAAGAGTCAAAGATGAAATGGTAAATTCAATGAACCAAAGATGAAGCTATATACATTCAGTCATTGAAAGAAAGAGAAAAAGATTGTGGCTTACATCCTGCTATGACATAGTACACATAGAGAACATTTACAGGATCGGCGAAGCCATGTGTGTATGAGACTTTTGAACAGAGAGAGGGTGGTTGCTTCGTTGATATGGAGAGAGGGTACATTCCACATCTTGGCCCCTTGGTAGCGTGCAGAGGTTCTGTCATGAGTTACCGTATCATAAGTAGGCTGCTGGATCCCATTGTTATCTCTTAGATTGTAGGGAGTCTCATATCTTTCAAATAAACTTTCAATGTAATTTGGGCCACCGTGTGTGATAATTTTGTATACTTCTATAGATGATTCGTGCAGGCGACTTAGAGAGATGGCTTATTTGCTCGTTGTAGAAGATCAGAGCAGGAAGAGTTATGGTCATTTAAGACAAAGCGAAGGGCTCGTTCTTGTATCCTTTCCATTTTGCAAGTGTCGGTTTGTCCACATAGGTGCCAAACAAGAGGACAGCAATTGAAGTTAGATAGATTGAAATTATCAGAAATTTGCGTCTTTTCTTTTTGACATAGAATCGTGGAGAAACGTCTGAGTACGTCTATTTGTTCAGCAGCCTGCTTATGAGTAATGTGGTCATGGAATTTCAGCTTATCATCTATATATACACCAAGTAGCTTTACAGATTTTTCTGACTTGAGTTTAACACCTTCTGTTTCAAAGTGGTAATTATCCGGATGACACTGAGCTCTGGAAGTGAGTAGCATAGCTTGAAACTTATCAGGATTGACTTTCATGTCGTTGTAATTAAACCATTTAATACCAATTTGAGCATCTGTTTCTAGAGCAGTTTTTAAGGATCTGAGGTCTTGATCATGGACAGATAGGATATTGTCATCTGCATAACTATAAAGATCACATCTGCCTTTAAGAAAGACGATAAAATCGTTCATGAATATATTGAAGAGCATAGGGCCGAGGATACCTGCTTGGGGAACCCTCTTAATACTTGCGTCCAATGACTGAAACTTCCACCGTATTTTACCCTTTGTTCACGGTCAATTAGATGACTACCAATTAACTTACATGCATTGTCCGAGAAACCATACGATTTAGTTTGCAAAGAAAGAGATCATGAGAAAGACAATCAAAAGCTTTACAAAGGTCCATTAGAATAACTCCTTACAGACTCATGCTTATCTAGAGCAAGTTTCCAGTCTTCAGTGATTTTGATGAGTGGGCTTTGACAACTGTATTTTGTCCTAAAAGCACATAATAAAGAATTCAGAATATCTTTGAAGAAGTCAATCATTTGTTCATTCAGCACACTTAAAATTTTTTTTGAGACACTAGATAGAATACTAACTGGGCGGAAGTTGGATTTGCTGAGAGAATCGCCTTTCTTATAAACTGGCCGAACATTTCCCTTCTTGAGATTCGACGGAAATTTGCTGGAAGTTCATCCGTTGGAATAATAGTACGCCTTTGGCTACAGTTAAAATTTTCAGTTACAAAAGGCCTGATGGTTTTCCAGAAGGATTGTTTGTGAAATAGGATGGTAACACATGTGCCTAAAGTAACGTTTGATAGACAATTTGCTCAGAGAAGAAACTTTGTTCCTTTAAACACGATATGCCTCCCATTTGCCTTTGTATTTCTTACTTTTCTTACGCATGGTACGCTTAATGCTTGTCTCACGTCTTAACTCGCCATTCATGAGGGGTGCATTGTTTGCCCGGGCACGCTTACTCTTTAGCTTTCTTCAATAACATTACTGAGAAGTGTGTCGTAAAACCATATTGCATCGTCAACATCATCAAAAATGCCAGCTACATGGAATGGAGCAGCTTCAAGGTCAACTGCAAACTTTTCTTCATTGAAAGACATGTAGCTGCGATAATGAAAATTTCCTTTTACTGGTTTAGGCAGTTGTATTTTGGTGCTGGTTATAATACCAAATTATGAAAATCACTTATGCCAGTGTCTATACTTGTGTACCCTGACACTCTGTTTGGACAGTTTGTCAAAACTACGTCAATTACCATGGGGTTGGCACCTTTGAAACAAGTGGGAGATTTTATAACATTTGATAAATCGTATACATCAAGAATGTTATCCAGATCATCCTTGTCCTTATTTTTACCAAGAAAGTTTACATTTAAGTCACCCATTATGAAGTAAGTCTTACATTCATCCTCACAAAGATTTTAGAGGTGGTCCATAGCATTTGTGACTTTAGAAAAATGTACAGAAGGTGAGCGATATATTGTGGCAGTCATCCATTTTTCCTGCCTAACATGAATTTTAAGAACAAGTGTTTCAATGCCATGTTGATTGTACTCAAGTTCAGCTCTGTGTCCATGAGGAATATCATAGCGTATGAACATCATGAGATCACCACCGTGGCAGTCACGATCTTTGCGATACAACACAAAGTTTTCAACATTGAATTGAGCTGATGTGAAATTTTCATCTAGCTTTGTTTCACTAACACCACAAACATCAATATAGCCACTTTGCAGGAGTTAAGCCACTTCAGCATGCTTACATATAAAACTGTTTACATTTGAATGACCAAATGAGATTTTTCGCGTGCTTTGCACGGAAAGATCTAAGAGCATAAAAGTCGACCTGTGTGTCTCTAGTCATTCATCAGCATCATTATCAGACACGTTATGATCATCAGATGTGTTACATACAGTAGGAATGAAATCATAGTTATGATTATGATTATGAACATCATCATCATGGCCATTCACAGTAGAAATGCAATGAAAGTAACGATTTTGAACATCATCTTGACCATCAATACTAGTAGTATCAAAGCAATTACAGCTATGATTTTGAACGTCGTCATGACCATTAGTAGAAATGGTATCACAATTTTATAAATAGGAATGTTAACATGATCATCAGTAGTAGAAGTACAAGTGCAGTTATGATTTAGCAGGGGAAGCCCATGTGTGGCCTTATCCTCGCCGTCTCTTCATTCGGGCGGAACTTCGAGCCAACGATCTGGGCTTCCGCGCAATGTTGGTTGCTGCTCACGTACAGCCATGCAGGCCTATAAATTACAAACATCAGGGGCAAAGGTGGACTATATGTTATGAAAGAGACTATGCCTTGAGTGACAAGTTCACGAGTTTACAAGTTTATTTAGCAATCCATTTTCAGAATGCTATTCTGTTGACATATGCAGGGTCATAACAATAGTAAATAATGTGTAGATGAATATAAAAGACAAATTTCCTTCACGAATGGTCGCGCGCTCGGCCTGTTTGATTCTTGACTTGGGCTCGAGGCGTGCTGTTACACTTATCAAGGAGGGTACCCTCTTTGCACTTATCTATATTTTGTACCGCCTGACGCACAGGCGCTCCTGACGTTGAGTCACTCATCAAGCATTCGTGCTAATAAGTAAAACAGTCTCGTGGAGGGTGGGTGGGGGTGGGCGGGTGGAAGACAGGGTGAACCTGGAAGACCTGTAGGTGCAATAGCCCACATAGGACCTTATCTGCAATAAAGTATCGTGTATTCATCGGTGCAGTCAATCATTCATGCTAATAACTTTTAAGATTGGGGAGGGTGGGCCAAAAACTAAGTGCTACGTCGTCAGACGGAGTTCCTCTGTAGTAGCTCCGTCAGACGACGTGGTGGCTTTAAGCCCACCATCTCCCATCTTATTAGCACAAATGATTGACTGCACCGATGAATAGGCCTACACGATACTTGATTACAGATAAGGCCCTTTATGGGCCATTGCACATACAGATGTTCCAGTTTCACCCCCCCCCCCGCGTTTATTACCACAAATGCAAGACTGACTTGAACGTTACGAGCGCCTGTGGCCTGGTGGGTCATGCTTCAGTTGCCTCCTTTCCAACGAGACAATAATCATTCCTGAACATCGACTTTTAATCGCATGATGGTTTATTTTTAAATTCCCAAATGAGATTTAAATGGTAATATGTATAATGTAATACGAGATATGTTCGATAGCGTTTAACGCAATTAAAATTAAAAGATGGACTCTCCTAATACATCAATCTGAACAAAGGGGTACGACAAGGTTGTACCCTTAGTCCCACACTTTTTAAACATCCTCATGAACGACCTGCCTTATATTTTTACCACAGAGTGTCAACCTGGTACACCATAAAACAAAACTATTAATTGCCTCTCATACGCAGACGATTTGACCATGATGACCGAAACCGAAAAAAAAGCTTGCAGACTTGCTTGGATAAGCTTAACGACTACTGTACAAAATGGATTTTAAAAGTATATATTCAAAAAAACGAAAGTTTTAATTTCATAAAACTTTTTGTTTTTGAGGAAAAAAACTAAAACGACAATTCTATTTCAGAAGTCGACCAACCAAAATTGTTTGAAATTATTGTTGTTTTGGATTAAACATAAAGATAGATGGTTCATTTACTGACACCACCAAAATGCTAAGTGATAAAGCTTTGAAAACTAATGGTACTGCTCGATTGAAGAAACTATTCTATAGTACGCAAATCAGTTTTCCAATATTGTTGAGTTTATTTCACAAACTTATATAGCAAATTCTTATGTATGCCTGTGGATCCTGGGGGCCAAACGAATTTTCGACAGATAAATGTAGCATAAGCACTGAAATTAACAATTATTTAAAATTCTCTTTCGAAAAGGTTCACCTAAATATTCTGCGTTTTACATTATGAGTACATAAAAAATGTTAGCAATATAGCGGTAGTATAAAGTGAAGTTGTAGAATTTCCCTCTTGTACTCAAAATTTTCACACAAATGTGCAAGAATTGGCTACGAATAATACACATGAAACCCGATAGTTTACTATATGATTGCTTTCTTTGTAATGTGGAACAAAATGATATACTGGAAAGTTTAAATTGACTACATCCTCAAAAATATTTCCAACTCATTTGGCTTTTATAAAATGTGGAAAATATCGTTTCGCGCACAGACATTTTTACTTCTCGGACTTTCGTAAAAAGAATTAAAAGATTTATCATCCAATGGCAAGAAACTATGAAAAGTGATTCTAGTTCCGACAAAAAGATACGTACGATTCAAAGAAACTTTCGAGTTAGAAAAATATTTATAAGCGATTAAAGATTATACATTGAGGAAAAACATCACACGATTTAGAATAAGGTAAATAACTTAAATATGGAAATTTGTAGACACAAAAGACCACATAAAATTCTTTTGGAAGAAAGATTGTGCGAAAATTGTAATCTTTTAGAAGACGAATATGATGTTATAATAGCTTGTAAAACATATGAAAATGAATGAAAATACCTATACGATGCGCTAACTGATATTTTCAAGATATTTGATAAAATAAATGATTTCCAAAATTTATTTGTCCATTATCAAGTTAGATGATATTGACAAAATTGCAATATTAAAGATTTTTTTATAGATATACAGAAGAGGGGATCTTTCTGATACAAAGCAGCATTGTAAACAATAAACCATTTTTTCTACACGAATTATCATTCCTGTATCACATGTGATTGTGCTGTGGTAACACTCAATACATCTGTTCTTTCTTGTACCGTGTTAGTGAAATACTTGTCTTCTGCATTTATCTATATGTTATTTTCCTTTAGCAAAATGTCACGATATAGGTATGTACATGATACAGCTTATGAAGACCAGTTCATAAAGAATTTTTATATGCAACACGCGTCTTAAATCGTCAAAATACGGGAAACATCAAGAACTGTTATGGCAGAAGCTACAGGCTCTTTTCCGCTTAAATGACCCAAAAGCGCCCGGATGTAAATTATCGTCTGCTGTGAGATCATTTTTGCTGAGAATCGTGGCTAAGACCTACCATGATGGCACGTCCCTGCTCAACAGTTTTCCTTGATGCGACTTGGATGCATAGCGTCCACCAAAGTCGGAAAGCTATTGACTCGGTCTCATTCTGACCAGCTCAGAACTCAAACGTTCTTCTGCACCGGATCTACACTACACCTTTCCTCCGTGTGCTCTACTCAGAGGAGCTATTATCTAGGGTAACATTATCCAAGCAGGCCTTCCATAACTCAAACGCTCATCTACACTACACCTTTCCTCCGTATGCTCTACTTTTATCTAGGGTAACATTATCCAAGCAGGCCTTCCATAACTCAAACGCTCATCTACACTACAATTTTCTTCCGTGTGCTCTACTTTTATCTAGGGTAACATTATCCAAGCAGGCCTTCCATAACTCAAACGCTCATCTACACTACACCTTTCCTCCGTGTGCTCTACTTTTATCTAGGGTAATATTATCCAAGCAGGCCTTCCATAACTCAAACGCTCATCTACGCCCCACCTTTGTTCCGTGTGTTCTACTTTTATCTAGGGTAACATTATCCAAGTAGGTCTTCCATGAACTTTTTGAACAACGTTTTATCAAGCGACACCTTTGAAATTTAAAAGGAATGAAAAAAATAAAAAAACATGGACAATTTCCTTGATTACAGGTCGTAGTTTACCGCTTTGAACAGGGAAGCGTTCATCCAGCACAACTTTCAGTGGTGCTAGACAAGGCAGTTGCCTGTGGAATATTGCAATCTCCGTTTCTTCTCCAGTCGTTGAAGAGGTAACTCAGAGCGTGTTCAGCTTTGTAGGCAAGCAAGGTACCGGGCAGAAGGCATATATTGCTTTTGCCTCCTGAGCAGTTGTAGCTCTGAAACCTCCTTTTTTTTGTTTACTGTTCCATGGTATGATGGATTAGAACACGGAAATCGATCACTGTATCGGCAAAAGTGTTTATTCTGATTTGTTCGGGTCAAAGCGGGCTTTGAGGTTGCCTCCTTAGTAAATAGAGCTCTGTGTGTTTCTCATTACGCTTTGTGGTGTGTTGTGCAGGAAATACTATTCAAGTACATGGCACTTCGTGTGTTCTCCAGGCAATTTTGAAATCGAAATAAAAATCTCCCTCGGCAAACAACCAGGATGTACATTTAAATTTCTGTGGTATTGATTTTGTTACCCATCCAGTTTGATAGGAAAAAAAGCCATCCAAAAAAGGGGAGGGGCAAATACGCTTTAAACAATGTTGCTTTGGCAAACAAAGAGGGCAAAATGATGACATGGATATTAATATGATTAATGTCTTCATGATAAGAAAATAACAACACGACTAATGTCAATAAACCAGTGTATTCAATTTTCATTGCTTGCAAATGTGTTTACTTGCCTGAATGCAATATTATGGAGATCCACTATTTTAATGGCATTTATAGAATTTTAAATCAATTAATTGCCCATTTAATTTTAACATGATTTATTTTGTGAAACTAAATCAATTTCACGTGGTCACACGTCTTATTACAATAATGACAGAGAGAGTATCCCAAGATGTCATAACTGCTTTGAAGACAATCACATGAAAAGACATTGCTGGCATTCTGGACCAGTATTATGTAATACATACGGCTCTTACGGACATAAAAGTAAACATTGTGGTCAGTTTACCTCTCAATAGAGGGTTGGCCACGTAAATTTGCGGGCCGCCTATGGCAGGCAGGCAATGCAAGACACTATCAGCACAAGCAATTATTTTCAAATATTCGGTAGTGATGAGTGTGAACATGATCAAAATATTAATGAGAAGGACTCTTGTAATAGTAATATTGTTACACATGCCTGCAGTAGTGAACAAACAGTACAGAATCAATAGAAATCAATGAAAGTAAAAAATAAGAAAAATAAGCAAGGTAAGAAGATTTACCTTATGCACTTGAATGTTCGAAGCTTGTTACCCAAGTTCGACGAAATTTATTGTAAGGTAAAAGATCTAGACCCAGATGTATTTGCTGTTAATGACACTTGGCTTGATGAAAACATCTCAAATGCAGAAATTCACATAGATGGGTACAATGTTTTCAGGGCGGACCGAAATCGTCATGGAGGCGGCTGTCTTCTGTATGTAAAGACAGACCTACCTGCAAAACATCGGTCTGATCTTGCTCCTGACAATACGAGTGGCGTTGAGGCGTGTTGGGCTGAAATTTAATTGAGGGATATGTTCCCACTGCTTGTATGTTCACTTTACAGACCGCCTTCTGCTGGCAGTGTATATTATGATGCCTTGCTAGACAATATCACAATGGCACAGAGTGAGGATAAACACCTGATTATTCTCGGGGATTTAAATATAAATTACAAAATTGTCGAATCTTTATGTAAAAATCCTATCTATCATATGGAAGATCTTTTTGAACTTAAGCAATTGATAACTGAACCAACACGAGTGACTAACACATCTTCCTCCACCATAGATTTGATATCGACTAGCATGCCCGATGATCACATTGAATCTGGTGTCCGTAAAATCACCCTAAGTGACCATCACATGGTACATACTACTTTAAAAGTCAAAAAGCAAAAGAAGAAACATAGAGAGGTCAGATTTAGAGACTACAAAAGGTTTAATGAAGCAAACTTCATTCAAGATTTATGTCATTCTGGGATATTTCATACAATTTTTCGAATATCTGATGCTAATAGTGCATGGGAACAATGGAAAAATGAGGTATTAAAAATCAGTGACAACCATGCACCTATAAAAACAATGAGGCTGAAAGATCGAAGAAACCCCTGGGTGAAGAAAGAGATCATAAAAATGATGTATACATGTGATGGATTACACGAAACTGCTATAAATACAGGTGATCGTGAGTTATGGCAAGAGTACTACGACATGAGAAATAAGATAACTGGGTTAATCAAACTTGAAAAACGAAATTATTTCATGAATATGTTAACTGGTCAGAATAGAAACCCCTCGGCCTTATGGAAAAACATTAGAAAAGTTTTGCCCAGTAAGAAGTAGAGCAATCAAATACCATATGAGATAAGCTGTGACGATTTTAGCAAATATTTTGCTGAAATTGGCCACAAAGTTGCCGATAAAATACCTGATATGGGACCGGACATACTATGGAAGGGACCTACTAGTATATACATGTACAAGTTCAATTTATCTAACTTTAATTCTGCTACTGTTGTACGAGAATTACAAGGGCTTTCAGAAGTGACTTCAGTGGATATCATAGGCCTCGATACTAAATTACTACGGCTTGGTGCTGAACAAATTGGTCCCTCTATTACACACATTTTCAATCTGTCAATTTCACAAGCAGTAGTGCCAGCTGACTGGAAATTTTACCGCGTCACACCAGCTTACAAGGGACAGGGTCAAATGCTTGAGGTGAACAATTACAGGCATATATCTGTTGGGTGTCACGTGGGCAAAATCATTGAAAAGGGAGTCCAATGCCAGTTGTTTAACTATTTAGTCACGCATGACTTCATAAGTACTGAACAAAGCGCTCACCTTAAGAAATATTCACCCCAGACATGCCTACATAAAGTCACAGACGACTGGTTCTCGAATATAAACGATGATCTAATCACTGCTATATGTTTCCTTGATATTCAAAAATGTTTCGATACTATAAAACACAATATCCTGCTTGGTAAACTTAAAAATACGGCATATCTGACATTGAACTGGCATGGGTTTCTTCATATTTAAGTGACAGGAAACAGGTAGTCGCATGTAACGACTAACGGAAAATTATCCAACCAACAAACAGTAAACATTTGGATCCCTCAAGAATCGACCCGTGGTCCTGTCCTGTTCTTAGTTTATGTTAATGATATAAACTAGGCAAAATTAATAACCCTCCGCTTGAATAATTTAATGGTGTACCCATACTTTTTTAGGTAATTTAAAGATACGCATATGTATGTGTAGCATAATCCTTTGATCACATCATGTGTAAAGATGAGCAGAGTTGGAGCCCATGCTTGACTGCACATGGGCTGAATGTGACACAAAGTCAAAAAGTGCACTTCGCAGAAAGGATCATGAGTGGTCTTTCCTGTCCCTGTTAGGACCCTCCTGACAATTGATTTTTCTCACCATACCTGTGTAATGTGGCCAGAAACTGTGCCAATCATGGGTATAAAGGCATGGGTTTTTTTCTGTCAGTTATGGATTCGCCATCACTGGTCAAACTGTGAACATCACCATGCCAAGGCTATCCAAAATGGACAGGGCAAGAGCCATAGGTCGCATTGAAGCTGGTGAAAGTTGCAGAGCTGTCGCACGGGCAATGGTTGTGAACCACAAATCCATCAATGAGTTGTTGAGAAAATACCGAAACACAAATGATGTTGCAGATTTACCACGCCCGGGAAGGCCAAAGCTGACCACCAGGCAACAAGACCGTTTCATCGTCAATGCAGCACTGAGAAGTAAGAGCCACACAGGTCCTGATATTCAGAGCCAGCTGGAGAGAGCCAATCCTCACCAAAGACGCGTGTCCACCCAGACTGTTCGTAACAGACTGCATGCTGCTGGTTTAAGGTCCCGAAGCATGGTGAAAAAGCCGCTTCATACCCCACGTCACAAGGTTGCTAGGTTGCAGTGGACAAGAGAACATGTCCGTACAACACATGCAGGATGGAGCAATGTTCTCTTCACTGATGAGTGTCGCTTTTCCCTCCACAGAAGTGATGGTCGTGTTCGTGCATGGAGACGGCGAGGGGAGAGACACGCTGCTTGTTGTGTTCAGCCCACAGTTGCATACGGAGGGGGCAGCATCATGGTCTGGGCGGGCATCTCTGCTAATGGCAAGACAGACCTCGTCATCATGGAAGGAACAATGACAAGCAGACGGTACATAACGGATGTCCTGGAACCCCATGTTATTCCATATGCGGGTGCCATTGGAGACAACTTCATCCTGATGCACGACAATGCCAGCTGTGGTTCGTGATCACCTGGATAGTCAGAGTGTTGAGGTGATGGAATGGCCAGCATGCTCACCTGACCTCAACCCAACTGAGCACCTGTGGAGCCATATGAAAAGAAATGTGTACCAGAAGATGGGTCCTAACTCACACTTCGCAGATCTACGGCGTTATCTTCTGGAGGAGTGGGACAGTATACCTCAGGCACTTGTGAGAAAGCTCGTCTACAGCATGCGAAAACGCTGCCAACAGTGCATTGACAACCATGGTGGCTACACATCCTATTGAATGGACATTTAAAGGTGCTTTATGTGACACAGTGATGAGTCAATTTCTGCTCTATTGAACTCAGAAAATGCCTTAACTTTAACTACAGTCTGTGATAACTTTTGATGCAACCGAGCACCATCTGTGAAAACTTCTGATGGGACTCAGCACTCAGTTCATATGCATGTTTGAGCGCTCTACAGGTACTCTTGCGCACTTGTGATTCAGACTTTGTCTGCTTATTGACACCGTGCAATGAAGCGTAAACTACTCTAAAGTGTATACAAAATAAAAGAAACATTGAATATATTCAAAATATGTGTGTGTGTTTTTTTTATATAAGAATTGCTTTTAGTGGAGGGTTATTAATTTTGCCTAGTTTAGTTCAATATGTTAATAATAGTTCAAGCAATTTATTTGCTGACGACTCAATTTTCTACACATCGGGTGAAACAATAAAAGAAGCTACTGACACCCTGCAACGCACTCTTAATGAAGTAGCCTACTGGTATAAGCGTAACAAACTATCAATAAATGCAAGCAAGTCAAATACAATGGTTATCGACGGTAAAAGAAACGCTAAAAATGACTTGGTAATTAATTTAGATGGCCATGAAATAAAACAAGTAGATTGCATTAAATATCTAGGTGTGTATGTGGATGCGGATCTTTCTTGGAATACGCATGTGGAGAAACTGCAGACAAAAGTCATGGGGAAACTAGCCGTAAGAAGACGATTAAGTAAAATTTTACCAAGGCAAACATTAGAATTGATATTTAAGTCAACAATCCTACCTTGTATTGATTACGCCAACACTGTGTGCGGGTACATGTATGGAGAAGGGGCTTAAAATAGCACACAGACTGCAAAGCGCTGCAGCCAGAATAGTCTCGAGTAATGAAAGTGTGTGTGTGTGTGTCAACACACACTTTTTTGTTTTTCCTGAAATTCTTTATTAAAGTGTGTGTGTCAACACACACTTTTTTGTTTTTCCTGAAATTCTTTCTTTCTTTCTTCTTTCTTCTTTACCAGCAAATTTGTCCGACACTTTTCTCGAACACTATTACACATAGAAACTCCAAACTTGGCATGATTGTACCTCCATACAAGGATTTTGACCGTTTTATACAAAGGAATGAAGAGGTTTAAAATTATGCAAATTAGGGGCATTTGAAATTTTAAATCTTGGATATCTTCAAAAGTATAATAAATAGACATGTCATTCCAACTTCTACTAGGGATTATTGACCAGTGCGCATCAAATGAATTTAAAACAAATGTTGTAGCAATTTAAATCATGCTAATTAGCAGCACTCAAAATTTTAAAACTTGAATATCTACAAAACTATTATAGATAGAGACGCCATCTTAACTTCCACTAGGGGGTTATTGACCATTGCGCAAGTAATAAATCGAAAGCCAAAGTTGTAGCAATTCAAATTATGTTAATTAGCAGTATTTAAAATTTTTAAACTTAAATATCTTCAAAACTATTATAGATAGAGATGTCATATTAACTTCTGCGAGGGGGTCGTTGACCACTGCACATATAATGAATCTAAAACAAAAGTTGTAGCAATTTAAATTATGCTAATTAGCAGTATTAGAAATTTTCAATCTTGAATATCTTCAACACTATAATAGATAGAGATGTCATTTCAACTTCTACTAGGGGGTTGTTGACCATTGATCACCTAATGAATTTAAAATAAAAGTTGTAGCAATTTAAATTATGCTAAATAGCACCATTAGAAATTTTAAATCTTAAATAACTTCAAAGCAATAAAAGATAGAGTCGCCATTGCAGCTTCTACCCCTGTGTTATAGAATAGTTGTACAATTGACCATTGTGCATCTAATGAATTTAAAACAGACGTTGTAGCAATTTAAATTATGCTAATTAGCAGCGTTTAAAATTTTTAAACTTGAATATCTTCAAAAGTATTATAGATAGAGATGTCATTTCAACTCCTACTAGGGGGTTGGTGACCATTACGCATGTAATGAATCGAAAACAAAAGTTTAAATTATGCTAATCAGCAGTATTGGAAACTTTCAAACTTTGAATATCTTCAACACTATGATAGATAGAGATGTCATTCCAACCTCTACTAGGGGGTTGTTGCCCATTGCACACCTAATGAATTTAAAATAAAAGTTGTAGCAATTTAAATTATGCTAAATAGCAGCATTGAAATTTTAAGTCTTGAATAACTTCAAAGCTATAATAGATAGAGATGCCATTCGAACTTCTACTCCTGTGTTATAGAATAGTTGCACATTACCATACCAATATGCTTTGAAGACACACACACTGATTTTCTATGCAGCAAATCATCTTTCCTAGTTATGACTATTTGTATTTATGTCTTTTTGTCCAAAACCACTTCCTAGTAGTCATTACCCTATTCCGCAGTCCGAACTCTTTACTCTCCATAAGCTAACCTGTCCCTACATAGAAGTACTATTGTCCATACCATAGTACAGGTTCAGATAAGAATAATTTGACTTACCCCTGAACCAATATGTACCCTTTCTAGCTGGACAGCTTATTCTAGTTAAACCATCCGCCAATGTTTAACTGAAGTGGAAACAAGCTGGGGCCTTATATTCAGTCCTAGTGATTGTAAAATAAACAGTTGCAGCTAGACCACCTGTATAAACCAAGGGAAATCCTAACAAGGACTGCAACAATGTACATCCTGCACCAGAGATGAAAAACAAACTCCATGATGACACCTACTCCTCAAACAATTAAGCTCTATTTAACTGCCAACCCTGAGTCAATGTATCAACTTAATGTGTCAGGTTTGTGACATTTGAGAAGATACTGTCAATTTTGAGTATTTTTTAATATTGAGTAAATGTGCATTTAGGCATATCAGAAAAGAATGAAAGTCATTAGCATTTATGCCAAAAACATGCTATCAAAACAATTTTTCTTAACAGGATTTTAAGTACAATTGGGCAAACATGTAACTGTCGTAGGCCGCTTCTTGCTACCTGTAACCCCATGGGGTTTACCTAACAGAAAACATGTAAGCCTAAAATGTCTGATAGTGAATATTGAAACAGAAAGATGCCAAAAGATAAAGTTAAGTAGCAAAACAGACAAGTCTTAAAACTGTAAATTATTATGGCCAAACTTTCTAATAATCTTTGGATATTAACAGTAGAATTATAGGGCAAGTCAGAAAAGAATGAAAGTCTTTTGTATTTATGTCAAGAGAATGCAATGAAAATATTAACCAGCTATCAAGTACAATTAGGCAAGTTTGTAACTGTCGTAGGCCACTTCTTGCTACCTGTAGCCCTTGGGGGTTTACCTAACAGAAAACAAGCTAGCCTAAAATGTCTGAAAGGTGAACATTTAACATAATGGTGTCAAAAGATAAAATTAAGTAGCAAAACAGGCAGGTCTAAAATCTCTAAAATTATTGAAGCCAAACTCTCTAACCATCTCGGGATATTTACAGCAAAATTTGTAGAAATATTTGATCAAAAGTACACCTTTGAATCCTCTTGACTCAAGTTTATTGTAAACAAATTTGATTCTAGATGTAAAGTCTTGAAATTTAGAACAAATACGACAAAATCTCAAAATCTATGACAAAAATGTATTATATCCAATAGTATCCGAAATATTACTGTCCGGGGAAGGATAATTTACCACTTCAAAGTTAAACTCATCTATTTTGTGATAGACTTTAATACAAAACCTGTCATTAGTGACCTGAATACCCAAGTCCAAAAACACATCTCTGAAACCATCTGAATTGTTACCATCCAAAGGGATATCTTTTGGGTAAATTTCTTTAGCAATTTCACTGAAATTTTGTACATTTACACAAGCAATGTCATCAATATATCTTGCGTTGTTGGATAATTTTGTAGCCATTTGAAAGTCCTTTTTTATCAATTTATCCATATACTTAAATTCAAGCCAGGTTGAATACAAATCTGCCAGTAAAGGGGAGCAGTTGCTACCCATTGGATTGCCTTTTATTTGTTGAAAAACCAATGGTCCGCATTGAACAAAAGTATTATCCAAAAGAAATTTTATAGCATCTGTCAAAGTTTCAACAGTGTAAGATTTAACGTTACTTTTTGAATATTTATTGTGTGACCAATATGCTTTCTTTGTATATGAATTGATATTAATGTATGGTTTACCATTATGTTTAAACATTTTGCTTATTAATTCTGAAAGAGAACTTTTGACTTCATCTATGGGTGAGATTTGTGTACAGTGTAGAAAAATCAAAACATTTGATATTTTTTGCTTTTACATTTTGATTTTAGATACAAACTCGGAACAATAGCTAATACTCCAAAAATAATTTATTTCACAGTTTCTAGAAATTGCATTAGAGTATTTACGAAAATGATTCCTAATTGCAGTTAAACACAATGTAACTTCTTTTGATAATTGTTTTGTTGTACATTTTGCAGCACCGGCTATGAATCTAGATTAAAAAGGGTTTTTATGTAATTTGGGGATCCAGAACAAAAGTGGAATAGAGGAGTCCTCTTCAGAAATTTTGATATTAAAATTCCTTTTCATTTCATCTTTATGTGTTTCTATCAAATTATCAATGGATTGTTTGTGTAATTTATAAACGTCATTTCTTCTTATGTCTGAAATATTGTTTATACCAAGTTCTTTTTTCAAAACATACAGATAATATTTTTTGCAGATGATCCCAAAATTGTTCCCTGCCTTATCTATGTTAGTGACTACAAATCTTTCTTGTTGTTCTTTGACTGCTTTTGAAACTTCAGGTTGTTTTAGATTAACCGTATTGAAATTCTTAATGTGGGATTTGTCACGATAAATTCTATTTCTAAAGACTCGTTTCAAGTTTGATAACCATCCTTCAAATTTCGGAAGTTCAATTTTTTCTTTCTTTGCTCATTTCATACAGTAGGAATCAAATGCATCACATGTGTCCTGAAAAATATTGTCAATGTTAAACTTGGGACACATTCGAAATTTTGTACCTTTGTTCATAATTTCTTTTAAACTTGAATTATGTATAATATCCAAATTACCTGTAAATACATGTTTGTGGTATGCATCAACAAAATTAGAATATTTACTGTTAGACATACAGTCACAATTTTGATTCGCTGTGATATCTTCAAGAGTAATTGAAGCCAGAAATTTCTTGTAATTCATGATACTTTGTCCAATATTGTTGCCATATTTATGGGAAATGATGGGGGGATCTTTTATTTTGCACTCTTTTGGAATCATGTTACGAACAAATTTCAGTTTGAAAAGAGACTGAATGTTTAGTGAATCATTAATTTTGTGTTTGAAAGGAATGCTGCAAAACATTTGATCTAATTTTTTCTTATTACAATCTGGTTTCCGAATAGTTGTTGTGTAAGCGTACACAATTTCACAAAAAATTTGCGGAAATGTGTGTTCTGAATCAGTAAGACCCAAATATTCATTCATTTTTGTTATGTCTCGAAATGATAGTGCTTTAAGAGCTGTATGTAACTGATCAATGTTATTGGAGAAAGCCTGTAGTAAATTATGGACAAGGTCTTTTGTATCCACATTCCTACATTTCACGTGTTTTTCCGTGATTTTCTTTGTCCATGACTTCTTCTTCTTCTTTGAATACCAGCCTGATTATTATGAAAAGGTGTGTGACTGCTGTCAAGAGTTGCAAAGTCCAAATTCCTAACATCACCGAAGCCTAAAATTCTGTCATTGAGTCCATAAAGAAACGCTGAAATAAGGGTTTTGATCCAAAAATCTTCCATTTGTAATAATTTCCTTGTGTTAACATAACTGTCTTGGTCTAACAAATTTGGCTCTATGTAATCAATAATTTGTATCCGGCAATCCAAATGTGAATGTTCCGCAGAATTGAAATGGTTACACAAAAAAGTGTTTAACTTGTGATTTTTAATTTTAGTTTTATGACCACTAAATCTCTTTTTAACTGTTTGAGTAGTTAGGCCCACATATTGTGATTTACACTTGATGCAGGATATCAAATAAATGATATTGGAAGATTCACAAGATAATACCAAATTTTCCGATCGGGGGTTTCTCAATTTGAATTTCTTGTCGCTCTGTTAGTAACGTTACTTTAGGGTTGAAGACATTGTTAGAAGTTTGAAATGGCAGACAATTACAGAGAGGAGGCAGTTTCATATGGCTATTTTAATGTTCAAATGAACGCATGGTAATAATAACCATTTTCTTTTTCTTAAAAAAAAGTATATTCAAACGCTCGCTTGTGTATGAAGGTGCTTGCATTTTTAAATGCCTGCCGTACTTTTTCAAGTACTGTAAACATGTGTGTGATTTTAAATGTCAGTATAAGGCTCACTTTTTTAAATGACGTATTTGTAAATTAGTACCTGTGTTTCTCCTTTTAGCTTTCTAGTTTGTAGATTTGTTTAGAAATTTCGCCTAGTCATATTAACCCTTTTAAGCTTTAAGTAAAGTTTAGTTTTGTTTCCTTTTACATTAAATTTTTAGTTAAGTTATTCATCTAGATGTATGCTGGGCCCCTTGGAAGAACAGAGCTGTGCTCTGAAAGGGTCAGCCAGGGTAAACATATTCTTAAATAAATAAATAAATAAATAAATAAATAAATAAATAAATAAATAAATAAATAAATAAATAAATAAATAAATAAATAAATAAATAAATAAATAAATAAATAAATAAATAAATAAATAAATAAATAAATAAATAAATAAATAAATAAATAAATAAATAAATAAATAAATAAATAAATAAATAAATAAATAAATAAATAAATAAATAAATAAATAAATAAATAAATAAATAAATAAATAAATAAATAAATAAATAAATAAATAAATAAATAAATAAATAAATAAATAAATAAATAAATAAATAAATAAATAAATAAATAAATAAATAAATAAATAAATGTCTTCACACGAAAAATATCTCCTGCTCACTCAGCCCTTCACATTTTCAGATTCCCGCAGTGCACACGTGCCCAGTCAAAATTACTAATGTTTAGGTTGTAAGACAAATAATGCTGCACTTGCTTCAATAATTGGTTTAGCCTGACAAAACAAACATATAAACAAAATGTGAACTTTCAACAGTTTATTGGTACATAATGTACATGTGTATACACTTTTTACGGTACGAAAAGAATCTCGTTGCGAAGCTATCTACAAACCTGTATTAAAAGAAAATAAAAAGTAACATTTTCAGATATGCTATTTTGTCACAATAGTTTTTTTCTATGTTACCCCGTGTCACCTCTGGGAACGCTGGAATCATAAACTTGTCGCTAATCTCGTTTCATAACTGTTTTCTTTAATCTTTTTTTTATTTTGGTGGTTCCACATGACCAAAAAATCAAAGAAAGCTGTCCAGGTCTGCCTGAGCATATATGAAAGAATTAAAAATTTTCAAGCACAATGGCGCTCTGTTATTGAAAACCAACCTCTAATCTCGCATATTTTTACAACATCTTTCTTTTGACGAAAAATCTTTGTGACACAAACTCTCTCAGTGCAAATATGCCCAACACAGGAAAACCTTCCAAGCAAACTCTTGCCATGTCCACTGCTCATTATTTCAAAGTCAAAGTCCATTCATTCCATCAGAAAATGTTGGTTGATAATTTTTACAGTACAATCCAGTCATACTCATCGTGTGAAGCAAATTTGAAGCGAAAATTCAGTAGCAACATTCACACTTTGTGATCATTGCTTCTTTAGCAGACAAAGTTTCCTGTTTCAGTTTCACGCTTTGTGATCATTGCTTCCTTAGCAGACAAAGTTTCCTGTTTCAGTTTAACACTCCACTTAGCAATGCGTATTTAACACAAAACGTGAAACTGGAGGGCAACATATTAGTCAGTGATTTTGTAATAGCCTATTCTCTCTACAAGCAGTAGAAATATGTCCAAAATGGTGAAGTTCAAACATCACTGAAATATTCAAAACGCAGAAACTGCCAAAGTTTAAAAACGTGAAAATAAGTAAATTTATAGCAGAACAACTTGAAATTAACATGGCGACCCTTCGTCGTTTGGGACATTTACGCCCGTCTCACTAAACATATCAGTTATGAGATATTGAGTATGGATTCTCACCACCGCATGAATAATAAAAGCAGAATTTCCTGCTGCAGAACACCGTGCTTCTCATTGTAGTTGGATAGACTAATACAACTGTACTAAGGACAATGGAGTGTAAATATGGTAAGATCTACATTAAGTAAGTGTATCTGATGTAAGCCTACATTAAGTAAGTGTATCTGATGTAAGCCTACATTAAAAAGGCATAACACATTAAAATTCTAAAACAGCATTTACATGAATGACTTTATGACACGAATTTTGGATAAGTATATTGCACAAGTTGCAGTCAAAAGATAATATACAAAAACACCTAGGGCAATGGAATGTTAAATTGCGCTAAATTGGCACAAAAACCAGACAAGTTGGCCATTTCACACAACATATTTCTGATTATTTCCCATTGATTAAAAACTTGGATGAAGTTCTGTATTTTCGGGGGAAATGGTAGCATGTACTTCCGTATGATGAATTCTTCCATCTCACGCATCTCGACACACTTCGTTGATTTATCAAGTCCAAAACATATCATCTTTTGTACCAAGCTGTACATCACCTGTGCATAAACAGATGATCTTAGGTTCGATTGTTCTATTATTCTTCTATGGCTCTGCGCTTCGCGATGTATCCTTGCAACTGCTTGGCGATGTCATACAGATCTGAAACAAAAGATGCATTGTACAGAAGGAGGGTAAGGGGGGTTCAGTACGCTGGTACAGGTAATTATTTTTCTAGAGCACGCAGTACGGAAAATGAAAATCTTTCAAAATTTTGGATAGTACGAAGTACGTAAAATAAGAGGGCTTCCAGTACGCCAGTACGGTAAATAAAAAGCCCCAGTATGCCAGTACGGGAAACCCCTTACCCACCCTTTGTACAGGGAACCATTCCTTGTAACGGAACGACCCGCAGGTGCTCGTATTGTGTTCGGAGGGCAAAGAAGATTCTACGGCGTCTTGACTGCACCCATGCAGACTCTGTAGGGGTTATAGTCCAGACGCCGTACAACTCCTTTCGCCCTCCGAACACGATACGAGCACCTGTGGGACAATCGCATGACCGTGACAACTTCCATGGTGAATGATAAACTTTTGACAGTACACGAACATTGTCATATGTTTGTCTGTCGTTTCTCTTTATTTCAAAGTTGGTATTTTTTAGTTCCTGTGAGGTTTAACATGAGTAAAAATTAGCAGATCATTCAATGTTTAATGTATTTCATGTAATATGACTAATAATATATCTGTTTTCCATACGGGCTTATCATGTAAACATGTAATGCTGTCTTAGACCGGTCTTTTTCTAAAGGAGTTTGCCTTTTTAAGGCGGAGGTGTCCCCGGATATACAGAATAAGCGTCCAAAAGCCATATTTTGTGACATAAAAGTAAATATTTGAATATATTCAATTCTGCTTGAGCGATAATGTGTAATAGTAGAATGGTAATAAAGTGCTGCACTGTCATTTCGAAGCGTTATTCACGTCTTAACTGGTATTTTATAGGTACAACAGACTTGACGGAATACAAAAGGATGCCTTAAAGAGGGACGGGCTAAATTTTGTGCAGCTATGGTCATGGAACAAAATCGTAGGCTTAATCGTAATTTGCTTCCTTCAAATATAAGGGGTTTCTCATATTAAAATTATATATCTCATATTCTTTGGCGTTAATATACAAAACTTAATGACAGAAAATGTTTCCAGGTAAGCAACACCAGAATGTGTTTGTCTCAGACGATATTGATAATAATACAAGTCAAACATGGTGCATTAAAAAACTCCACTTAAAGTAACCATCATCTTGACGCTTTGCATTTATGCCAGTCAGCGGTTGCAGCGATACTTATCAAACACATAATGCTACAAAAAGGGCTATGCAATGTGGAAAAAAAACTGCCAACAATGTCTGCTTTGACGTTCTGAATTGACACAGGCTGTCTTTAATGTTTCATCACCAGCATTCACATATTTCGGTGCCAAACATCTAATGGATGTTGCTTTTACCATGTTCTGCTTATAAAATAGCTAAAAAGTATCAGTCTGGACACTTTAAACACGTAAATCAAAATTTCAAATAAAGTTTTCCTGCATCGCAGCCCTTTAATATAGGTTTCTAACCACAATTCTTTACCCCAGATATTTTCGGTTGGCAAACAGTCACGGAAAAAATAAATGAAACAATAGACTTTCACAGGGAATATATAAACATTGAAGCAAATAAATGAATAAATAAATAAAAATAGTGACTTTAATTAATAATTCTAAGAGTGGTAGTGGTATTAGCACGAAGTAGAAGGAGATAAAGAAGAAAAAGAAGGAGGACGCACATTTTGATGGATTAACAAGAATCAAACCCTGCATTATTACCTTAAAATAGATGAGTATATATAACAAAGCAAAAAGTTTGTCTCTGCAGTGATCAGTCCTGCCATGATCCCATCAGTCCTATAAGTATTCCAACACTGTCAAGATCAATACATAACTGAGTTTTGAGTGTCAGCACCTTATATAATGGAGCAATGCATCCTTGCTGACTCTTAATTCATTCTGACTTTGTAAACTGGTGAAGCAAACCTTGCCCTTTCAACTTGAGCTTTATATCACCAGGCTTCTTGCAGGCTACAAATTTTGTTAACAACAACAAGTTTTTTTTTCCACAGCTAGGTTAGCTTTTCTGGATGGATGACTGAAAAACAATTTTGTCCCCTATAGGCAAAACCAGGTATGTGAAAAAGCACGATAGGGGGTCGCATTTTAACAATGCATGCTAAACGCATTCTTACCTTCATCTTGTTCCTTCTTGTCATTTAAAGCCTTCTTCCCTGGCCAGTTCATCATGTGGAAAATGATTGTTGCGACAATAGCACCAGCACACGGTCCTGCCCAATAAACCTAAAGCAAAATGTGATAATATTTTCATGTGTCTCTGTTGTCATTTTAAACAGAACTGGAGGAGCCTTGGCCACGAGGATTGCTTGTAATAGACTTTACAGTGTATGCAGTCAGCGTGCAAAGAAGCCTACAATGGACCTAACTTTTCACTGAAATGCAATGGTAGAATATTAAGCCTAAACACACGACTTTACAGTGTCTGAAGCAGAGCACCATCATTCTTAGAACACGCGTAACGTTTTACAGTACATGTATATGCAATGGTGCACCAACATGTCCGAAACACATGTAATGTTTCACAGTATATGCAGTGGTTCACCAACATGCCTAAAACACATGTAATATTTTACAACATATGTAACGGTGCACCAACATGTCTAAAACACATGTAATATTTTACAACATATGTAATATTTTACAACATATGTAACGGTGCACCAACATGCCTAAAACACATGTAGCATTTTACAATATTTGCAGTGGTGCACCAACATGTCTTGAGCACATGTAGCGTCGTGCGGCATATTAGGTGTTGCAATAACAGGCCTAAAACACGTGACCTTTTACAGTACTAGTATATGTGGAGTTGCACGAGCAGGCCTAAAACACATGACGTTTTACAGTATATTAAGTGGCAAGCCAACACACCTAAAGCGTGTGCCATTTTGCAGTATATATAGAGCTGCTGAACAAAATGCTTGAAACTCACGAAAAAACTTGCAGGATGCGCAGATAAATGCACAACTGAGCCAATACTATCGAAATTTCAATCAGCCAGGTTATCATAAAAGGAAAACAGTCACCTGATCCTGTCCTGCTTGGGCATAATTCTTCAGTACCACATGAGCTAAATACTTCTTCAGTGTCATGGACACGATAAGCCTCTATGCCATAAAGCAAAATGCTGAATAGGTTTTTCGTCAGTTTCATCATTACCCTTAAAGCATAAGATTTTTTCCCCCTGGTCTCCTAAATTATATCTGACTTCCGTAATTAAGACCACGTGAGGCAACATTAGTGTATGACTTTTGCATGCACTTTTTAATTCCTCTGACGCATATGTTATGTAAACGTGTACATTAATGTAAATCAACACCTCCAAGGGCCACCTTCTGGAGTGACGCGCCCTAACATTTACGAGCAATACTTACCCAGTGATGCTCCCAAATATTCATCAGAACAGCAGGTCCAAGAGTACGGGCCGGGTTCATGCTAGCACCGGTCCATTTTACCTGTAATCACACACGTGCGATACTCCCTTTCATATGATAAAGGATAAGATCTTATATTGGTGCAGATCTGTCTGTTAACTGTTGATTTAACAAGCTGGACATCATTGCATGCAAAATCAAAAGTCTGCTGATGTAACACGAGTGCGGGGTGTAAAAGGGCATACTGTGGTGCAATGAGGGAAAGCTTGGCGCAATAAGGTAAAGTTCAATTCAATAAGGGAAGCGTAGTGCCATAAGGCAAAATGCGATGCAACAAGGGGAAGTGTAGCGTGATAAAAAAGTGTGGTGCAATTATGAAACGTGTGGCATAACAAAGAGGATAGTGATGATGTGGCATGGCAATTTATGGTGTAGTGAGGCAAAGTGTAGCGAAGGGTTATTTTTGGTGATTGCAAAATGGCAAATAATGGTGTAATGAGGCAAAGTGCGGCAGATAGTTTTTTCTGGTGATTGTAAAATGGGAAATAATGATGTAGTGAGGCAAAATGTAGCACATGGTTATATTTGGTGATTGTAAAATAGCAAATAATGGTGTAACGAGGCAAAGAGTAGGAAAGGGTTATTTTGGGTGATTGTGAAATTACAATAATGGTGTGATGACGCAAAGTGTAGCAAAGGGTTATTTTTGGTGATTGTAAAATGGCAAATAATGGTGTAATGAGGCGAAGTGCGGCAAATAGTTATTTTTGGTGATTGTAGCTGAGAATGCTTATTTTCCTTCAACCATACATTTCATTAAACATTCATCATGTACCATGGGAGACCTTGCTCACAAAGCGTTACTTGGCGTTTGAATAAAATGTCAAGCAAAAAAACGCCTCTTTTTCTCTATCTGTGAATTTTCATTCGACCCCTTCTAGCCTCTCAACAACAGCGTTTTCATGCTACATCACATAAATCTACTTGGAACCATAAAAACTGAGTCAAGAGAACAGCATGATTGAAAAATGTCCATGCTACATGAAAGAATTTCACATGCAGACAAATAGGATAAGCCTCAAAGATTTCAATCATAGGAGGGCACCACTGGTCAAGTGGATCACGTGAGATCTCAGGACCAATAAAATATGGCTCCTTTAATTTGTTTATTTATTTATTTATTTATTTATTTATTTATTTATTTATTTATTTATTTATTTATTTATTTATTTATTTATGAGCAAATAGAGTCAATTTGAATTATCATAAGGACTGAAATGGACACCATGCTTCTACCGTATGCCAACTCACCATAGCTAAGATATCAAGGCCAACTGCCATACCAATGGGGACAGCCGGCATGTAGACACCCCTCCTCAGCTTATTGGTAGCGCCCCAGATAGTAAACATAACAATCGCTGTGAGGACCAGTTCCACCATAGTGCCTTGGAAGGGGGTCAGGCTGGCGTCGACAGTTGTGGCGGCAAGCTTATCACGATAATCAACGTGGGTGACTCTGTCAAAAGAAGTGCAAGTATTGCAATTGCGTGCCTCTCGGTAAAACGTCTACAGAGCGAAATAATACCATATTCATATTTTTGTAAACCGATTTTTCACTCAAGTACTGGCATGCCTACAATTACCGAGGTCATATGATGGGCCAAGTCAATTGCTTTCTCAGTGTGCTTTGGGCGCAAGACACCCACAGCTTGGCGACCAAAGCCGTTACATGAGTCACAACTTGGCACTGAAAGAGTTTAACAGAATATTTTTGCGAAAACGTTCCCACACAAATTCATTTTAGTAGAATCTAGACTGATCGAAAATCGATTTGTTTTTATATATGTCGTTTCAAAGAAATCATGTACGTAATTTTCGATATTTTTTTCTTTTAAATTTCAGTATTTTTCCTTTCAATTAAAAATAAAATACCTAGATATGTTCAGTGATATCGCAATACAATACTACGTAAGCTTGGAACATGGACCTTCAACTGCAAGGACCTCTTAAAATAAGTAGTGAATGAATCTTACCCATAAACGAATCCAGCTCCACAAATACCACCTACGCATTGGGCAATGATGTAACAGATAGCTAAACACAAAGAGAAAAAGATTTTGATCAGTCCATAAGTAAAACCTGTTACTATGACACTTCATTGTCTGCCTCATCATAAGCTCGACTTGTTCGTCACAGGGATGATAAAGGTCATCTCAATCTGGACCAATTAGATGTCCCAAAGTGGTTGTTTCTCCAAAAGGAACACGACAGTCATTTATGTTGTATCATTCAGTTTTCACCAAAGGTACACAAACTTTTATCAGTGGTAATTCTCGTGCCAAAATATATTTTAGCTGCCAGGATGTTCGCACTTTCATGACGTCCATCAAAAATTCCGGTGACCATATGATGATAACTTTACTAACGTTAACTTATGGCGTGCAAAAGTGGGTAAAAAAACCCCTGCCTTCTTGGATTTTTTTTAATGTATCTATGATTTCGCTGCTTCGATGTAAGATAAGATCGTCAAGCCATCAGCACAAAGTGGCAACGCTGAAGGTTGTTGTTTTTAATGCAAAAACTTGTTTGCGACGTTGTTTTGTATTTTGACACATACTGAACACATCAGTGACGCAGACACAAAAGTCTATTGTTGATCAAATAGGAAAGGTGGAGTGGGAAAGAGTCCGTGCCGTGACAAAATGATATCCCTATCTGCCGGTTCGAAGCTGACTTTCACTTGAACTCAGACAAACAAGGTAAAGTGTGTCCGACAAGCTGAAATCTAAAAATGATATCTTTAGGCTATCTTTCTTCAGGGTCGTGCCTTTCTTCAGATCGACGGATTAGGCGCATTTAATGTGCTAAATCTACAGCTATATAAGATAATTGAACCAGGCATCAGTATTTTTAATAAAATGTGAATTTTGAAAACGAAGCATCTAATATCTTCATCTCCCTCCTTCCTTCGATCCTCTCTTTCTTACTCATTCTTCGTTCCTTTGGTAGTTAATTTATCCATTCATTCATTCATTCATTTTTTGCTTGTAAAATATTTCAAAAGGGTGCGACATTGGTAGGTATACTGTGCACTGATGATCATCGTGGGGTGATCATAAACGACAAAATCAATTTTTCTTTTTCTTTCTTTCTATCTTTTTCTTTCTTTTTCTTTCTTTCTTTCTTTCTTTCTTTCTTTCTTTTTTTGACAATTTCCCTATTTACAGTTCCCTTTGTGAAGGATGAGCGGGCGCACACCCGCTGTAGGATTTAAGATTTCATTTTCCGAGCTTTATCTGCGTATACCTGCGGCTGAAACATTTTGTTTGTCTACCTGCATAGGAAGCCTGCATTCATTTGTCATCCACCACGATGAGTAACGCCCAACTCAGAAAGACTCATATTGGTTTGCCGCCCCCCCCCCCCCTCCTTTTTTTTATTTTATTTTATTTATTTTATTTTTTTTTTTTTGCTTGTTTGTTTTGCCTTGCGAACAAAACCAAGCTCCGTGAGTTCTCCACTACCGTCAAAGGGAGTCAATAAAACACGGAACATTAAACACTTTGAATAGGCTTTTACTTTTACTTCCATTTCAGCAATATCCTTGTTTCTGGCACGGTATTTTCTGTTGGGGTGTCACTTCCTATACAAGGGCATACATGCATGACCACCGTGCCGTATACCTGACATGGCCACACTCAAGGGCAGTTGGGTTCAATTCAGGTGATCGACCATAGGTCATCCTCGGCCAATTAATTTATTTCCCCTTTCAGACATCGAAATGGCCGGGGTATTAGGAACACATTTATACATCCATTTATTTTAGGACAGCTAACGGTGTGCGATTCAAATAAACTACATTTACCCAATATTTCAGCTGGTTTGTTTGGTAGGTAGACAATCGCAAATCCTTTACATGTGCATTGTCTTCATGTTTCAGGTTTGTGCTTGCACTAAATGAAAGTTCACGGGATTTTGATAAGATTTCCAGCCAATTTTTTTTTTCTAACTGCAAACTGGTCGCTCTCATTCCAAACCTATCCCTCATATTCGTATTTTATAAAGAGGATATCGATTGCATTTTCAAATTCTTCTTGCAGCCAGCTGAACAGCGACTTGTACAAAATAGGTGTTGTAGAGTCTCCAGCATGCTCATGCGGAGCCAGTGAAGGATCTATTTACCATTTTTTTCTTTGAATGTGATCTACGAAACGAATTGCAGTGTAAAGTACTCACTCTTGGTAATTCCAATTTGAAAACATTATTGTTCGGAATAGAAAGAAGAAGATTTTCAAAAAGTCAAAATGAGGAAATTTTTGAAGCAGTACATAAGTACATAAAATTATCTGGCAGATTTAAAACGTGATCCTATTTTGGTAACTGTATTCATGGAGTACGACTCCTTCTATTTGTACCAATGCTCACGCATCATTTCTTTTCCCTTCCGCTTTCATATTTGTGGTCCTGTGCGTGACCTATATGTGAATTGGTGTTTACAATATCTATGTAGTCTTGTCTTCTTTGTACAAGAGGCCCTCAAATAGGTTGGTGAGCCTGTCGGCCAATTGTGTTAATAAAATATGTTTAAACCAAATTCTTCAAAAGATGTTTTATTACAATAAAAAACGTAACAAGTGTAACGTCTGCGTTATTTACATCGCCTAGCGAGTAATGTTGCTGGCAATTGAAAAAAGCATTGACCAAGGCCTTCCGGCGCTTTTTGTACGCGCGCGTTTAACTAATTCATGCAGGTGTAACTTATTTTGTAGCCTATGGGATGGGGGTCATGCTTTTGTTTGTTTGTTTTTGTTTTTTTTTTTTTTGTTTTTGTTTTTTGTTTTTTGTTTTTGTTTTTTTTGTTTTTCGTTTTTTGTTTTGCTTTGTTTTGTGTTTTCTTTTGTTTTTTTTTTGTTTGTTTGATTTTTTTTGCTGCTGCAAACGTTTTGATTGAAAGTCACACACAAAAGGCCGGCGATGAACTTTGTGTACGACGCACAAGGCATGGTGCGAAGAACTCCATCTCGTGATGGTTCAAGACAGTGGTAAATTTGGAAATATAGGGCATAGGTGTAAATTGGGATAATATCATTTTTACAAGGAAGATTAGCCTTTGTTGGAAATTTGAAAAAAAAAAATCGGCCCAGCATGATCGTGCGCGTGCCCGAATATACGAGTCAAATTCTTTCTTTTACTTTTCTCGTTCTTTCTCTTTCTTTCTTTCTTTCTTTCTTTCTTTCTTTCTTCCTTTCTTTCTTTCTTTCTTTCTTTCTTTATCTATTTATCTATTTTACTTGCTCTCTTTCTTTGTTTCTTTTTTCTCTTTTCCTTCGGTCCTTTTCTTTCTCCCTTTTTCTTTTCCTTTCTTTCGTTCTTTCTTCCTATAAGGCATTGTGGTGTCAGTCATATTAATAAACAAAAATACAAAAGCACTAGGGCCACATTCTGCCCCCAAGGCACTCAAACTTTACTTTGATCTGAGCAACCTTCAAAAGACCGTCTACCAAAGTAAGCAGACCGCTTCCACCGTGCGCATCTGCTAGTCCTGTTAATCTACAGTCACATAGTCATTGGAGGGGGTAACAGTGATTCACAGAACAGCACAGAACCCAAAAAGCGCAAAGCGCGAGCTGTGGTGTTTTCATGTGAAGAAAGAGAGAAAGAAAGAAAGAAAGAAAGAAAGAAAGAAAGAAAGAAAGAAAGAAAGAAAGAAAGAAAGAAAGAAAGAAAGAAAGAAAAAAAAAAACAGGAAAACAAGAAAGAAAATGTATTCACTGACACAGGCGTTTGAAGTGGATCAAAAACATAATCAAACCTTATGTTCGAGACAAGTCTCTGGTTTGCTTCCAGGGCAAGGTCTGTATTTTCTCCACGAAAAGTGGAGTGGAGAAAACACTGAAATTGGTCTCTTTACGAGGCAAGAATTCACGCGATGTCGCCATTTTTAGGTAGGCGTAGTTCTTCACGGTGTTATAGCCTGCCCACTGGTTGGGAACTCATTTTCTACATTTAGGAGTTTTTGATACAGCTGAATCAAAACTGAAAGTGTATTTTTTTTCTCAAAACTTATGAATTTAAAACAAATTTTTGAAGATATTATCAACCTGTGTCAGATTAAAATATTTTCACACAGGTTGAACAAAAACTCAGCCATCTTCTGTCTAAAAAAAAAAAAAAAAAAAAAAAAAAGGTGCGTATGCAGACCACGTACCAGCAAGTTAAGATCACAAGAAAGTAAGGGCCAGTAGTTCTGGTTTTCTACCAGTTTAGTATCAGCTGACCTCAAACTGAAAACAATTAATTTAATACCACGGATGAAAGAGAAACTATCTAACATACAAGATAGAACTTGAAGTTTTATTTGATTTTCTTTGCGATAAAATACGTGAATATATATATTATTCGGTCGGTTAAACCTGTGTTGAGTGAACTTTAGTGCCCAAGCAAGCTCATTTAGTTTACAACACAAAATGGATCGGTGTGGCTTAGCTCTTGAGTTACTTCACTTTTTGCGAGGAAACAAAACAGGCTACGAAACAACAAAATAAATCCTTATTCGCAAAAAAGTTAACGTATGACTTTTGATTCACATGATTCGGTCACCTTTTCTTTTCTTTCTTTCTTTTTTCTCATCATGAATATTCGGCGGCACGAGTGACAACACATGTTCAAGCCCACTGAATTCTATGACACTTGCTGAAAATGAATAGTACGGTTCGCTGATCCCATACTTTTTAGGCCACTCAGGATAATGAACCCCGAGCATTTTCACAGGATAAACTGTACAAGTACAACACTCACTCTCTTCCATCATGGGAAAATCCGGGACAAACGCCACTACGGCGTCGTTTTTCTTGCCTGCTCTTCAGACTAAGTTCCTTGCTTGCAGTTTGCATGGAGCCTGTCCTGTTTAACAAGCAATTGTCTTCTCCTTTTAACCAAAATATCATCAGACCCCCCCCCCCCAAAAAAAAAAAACATCACAAAACGCAGACTTCTCCTTGTCAAAAATACCACCAATCACAAGTTAAATCTCATTCAAACTAAAATATTGGTAGCCTGACCAACATTACTAGCCAATCAGCAACATAAAAAACAGTAGCTTTTGCTGCAGCTATGCAGCTTTACATGACGGCAAAACATATTTCTCTGCCAGAACATGACTATAGTGCGACTCAAGTCAAGTGAGCATCCACAATATGATTTCTTCTCGTCTGTTTGTTTTACAAGTACATGTAGCAGTAATTTAGTCATTCCCCTTACCTCTGGTAACGGTAATTTCCATAGCGACTGCAAAACCGACAGAAAAGGCAGGGTTCATGTGTGCACCCCCGAACTCCCCGAACGCCGTCACCATGGCTGTTACAATGAAGCCCATACCTATACCAACATGGATGGGCACGCCTATGCCGACGTTATTGTCTTTGTCTTTCCATTGTAACACCAGGGCACATTGGATGACAAGAAGAAGAAAAGTGGCGAAAAATTCAGCGGCACAATCTCTGTAGAATGTGACACTTCTAAACTCTTCCTTTATCTTCTTAATATATCCTTGAGTCCCCATGGTGGATCTTAACGCCGGCAAACTGCGTGTGTTGGGTTGGTGGTATGAGGCTCTCGAAGCAGTGGTGGTCAATGACTGAAGCAACAGAAGTTGGACTCGGGACGGCCTCGATCGATACGGTTTCCTGCCGGCGGTGCTCAGTGAAACGTGCAGAGATGCTCCCGGTGTCACGTGATCACCTTACCTGTAAGTCATGGTGACCAAATCCAAATGTGTCAAGCGGGAGATGTGGGTAAAATGGTTGACAGAGCACCCTGGATGTTGACTCCGTGTCGATGGTTAAATACAATTATGTCTTTGTACACAAGCCTATGGGTACATTTTCAAAATAAAACTACCTGAAGCAACTTGACTGGCAGGCTTACTGAATGGTTAATAAAGTGTTGCGACAGACCGGACCTTGTGGCTAAATCTTGCACTTCTGAAGATATATATGTTAATATTTTGGGGTGATGTGCAGCAATTTTGACTATTCTGCTGCTAATAAAATATAGGAATGTTAACCCTACGTAGACCGAAATCAAGCTGACTCAAGGACTTTCTTCAGAGGCAAGCGATCCATACGTTCTATTAAGAACATACTCGCGACCTGAATATATAATTTCATATTTTCAACGAAATACTTTCAACAAACGACAGTGACAAAATAATCGGGTCAACATCAGTTGTCAGTTTGGAAAAAAAATCTTGCAAACTGATAATTAACTTTTAGATCAGGTGAAACATACTTATAAAACATAAAATTTTGATATGAAACGCACAAAATAAAATTGAAAGAAAAACAAACAAACAAACAAATAAACAAATAAGAAACAGAAGTTTGGCGTGTTAAGAGCACTGCCGAAACTGTCTACTGCCAGAAAAATTGTTGCACTATTTTCACTGCGTCCTCTGAGTTTGCGATCAAAACTTTTGCGAAAGTGTTAGTTTCAATAGGGGGGGGGGGGATGATGAAGTAGACGACTCTGTTAAAATAAACAGTGGGTTTCTAACGCTTGTTCCGTAAAAGTGCTGATGAAGCCCTGTAAGCCGGGGCATCTTGGGAACAGACAATAACGAATGTCTTTTTCTCCCTTTTCGTGTCTTTGCTTTGCTTTGCTTTCTTCTGTTTGATAGAATAAGAACAAAATAAACATAAAGTTACACGGCGGCGTAAGGAACTCTAAACATTCTCCCGCTTGGCCCTAACTCCGAATTTGTACATCGTCTGATGTCTGATGTGAATCACCTCATTTACTATTCCTTGATCCCTGGAAATCAAGAGAAATATTTTTGTTATTCAATGTGATATGTTTCCACATATTCCCTCTTTTGTCAAAATATATCAAAACGCCACCCTACACATATTCCCTCTTTTGTCAAAATATATCAAAACGCCACCCTGTCCTCGGAACGATCTATTAATTCATTATTTTCGCAGAGAAAAGCACTAGCCCAAGGAGCACAAGACTGGCTTCGCAGGCAATTGTTTGCGGTGACACTAGACAAACGTAACATTTTTGCCTCTACGATGTGACGAATTTAATATTTATCTGACTCTTCCAGTGCCACCTGTGGCTCAAGTCGAACTACTTTAAACAAACTGCTCTGAATTGTAATACGAGTGCTAGATTCATGTCCCTTGTAAAAAGACCTTTCATTCAAGTACCACCGTGCCTGTAATTATATAAAATATAACTGTCCAGGTCAACAGCTGTCCTCGGCGCGCTTTGGGCGCATTGCACCCAAAGTGCACCCAGGAAAGCTGTCCAGGTCAACGAGTGCATTTCTATGACCCCTTTTTTCTGGGTTCATCACTTGTCCTGCGTGGTTGTGCTTTCCCCAACGCACGGTATGCTTTTGTAATGAGCTCAAGGCGTAATGGTGTTCTTGCATTCAGAGCATTATTTCCAGGCAACTAATAAAATTGCATAATCTGATGTATACAAACAACTTGCTCCGTTGAACTTCAGATTGACGAACGATTGTTTTTTCTTTGCACTCAGGAACTTTTCTACCCTATTATGTGGAACACTTTGCAAAGTGGGTCAACAAAAGTTGTAATGATGGAAAACATAAGCCAAAATACGTTTTTTACTGTCTTCGTTCCTTCTGTTTTTCCTGAAGTCACGTTGAACTTGTAACTTGAACTTGAACGTGAGGCCATTCGCCACAAACAGACTCTAGCTTCACGAATGCAAGTCGTCTCTCTTCCATTTAGTAATGGAAGTTATTTGGTCATTGCTGCCAGTTATCTGTCTAAAAACTCAAGTCCCAAATACATTTCCGTCAATACTGGCCCACCGTCGGGATGTAATCAGTAATAAAAAGCTTTAGACTCTGCTATAAATAAAAGGTATGCTAGCACGCTTGTGCAGGTAAAATTAAAAAAAAAAAAACTTGCTTGAAAATCATATTGCCCGAGTAGCAAGAGATTTACCATAATGTTAACAGATTAGTTAACAGTGTGCATACGTATTTATGATTCTGAATTTTCTATTTTCTAT
This sequence comes from Hermodice carunculata, assembly GCA_964020975.1. Lineage (NCBI taxonomy): Eukaryota > Metazoa > Annelida > Polychaeta > Eunicida > Amphinomidae > Hermodice > Hermodice carunculata. The sequence goes on along the minus strand of OZ026623.1, from coordinate 59,944,839 downwards.
TTTGTTTTTATTCCGTACATAAATGAAAAGTTCAACCGTTTTGTTTAAATTGACTGGAAGACACTGGATTTGTAACAATGTCAGAAAACTTAGGTGCTGCTCCTCCTCATCTTGCCTTTCCTTCTCATCTCTTCTGTTCCTGTCTTTTCTTTCAATACGAGTACACGTCAATGTATTGGGCTACCTATATGATCGCTACAACCAAAATATCCCAGGGTTTAAAATAAGCTTTCTTTTGCGCAGCGTTGTAGCGTCTGGACCAGTGAGCTGTAAAAAGTTCAATGACCTTATCCCCATTTGACATAGAAAATGAATAATAATAATGATGATGATGATACTACTACTACTACTTATTATTATTATTATCATTATTATTATTATTATTATTATCATCATCATTATTATTATTATTATTATTATTATTATTATTATTATTATTATTATTATTATTCACGTGCTTTCACTTTTTTTACTCTGAATCAAACCCGCTTCATAACTTAAAAGATAATAACATTTTGTTTTGTTATTTTTAGTGTCAATTTGTCCTGTTGTGTTGCATCAAATGACTTCTATAGCTGTGGACTGAATGAGTAACCCCAAGCAACCTAATGCCGATGCACTGGCATCAACGTTCAAAATGTAAGTACATACCCTACAAATAAATTAAATTAAATAATAATAAATCAATTTGAAAGTAAAATAGAGTTGGCACTGAAGGAAACATTTTTTTCTGCTTCAGCGACTGATACGCTGTCGGCTCATCACCGAAGGTGGGATGAAGACTGCATGATAGCGCGGGCCCTTGGAACGGCGTTTTTGAATCAAATAGTCGCTAGGGCCCGTGGTAAAATCTTCACAGTGACACAAGATATCAGTATGACTATGACCAGAGGCACTGAGCACATAATGAACACTTGTGTGAGTTTTGTCATTTATCATGACATGAGAAAGCTACAAGGTGGATCGCCGAGCCCATTCTCTGTAGCCAAAAGTTCATCACATTCAGAGCACAACAGACGTAAGCATAATTTACTTGAGGCCTTGTCTGTCTGGCGATCGGGGCCAATACCACATCAAAATGATATCAATATTAGGAAAAGATTTTTCGCTTACCCTGGAGCTGAACTAAATGCACTATGTTTTGGCACCCTCACTGGAGGGGGGGGGGAGACTTTGACTCGGAGCACGCAAGTAGATTGATGATTTTGCACTAGCAGGTATAATGTACGGAAAATAAGAACATTTGGAAACAATGACTGGTACGAATACGGAAAATAAAGCGGCTCCCAGAACGCAAGTTCTAATTAAAAACACTCATTCTGCGAGAGAGAACGGAAATTACATGAACTCCCCCCCCCCTCTCACGAATGTATCTACAGTGAAAATTTACATGTTACCCGCTGTTTTATGTTCTGTTTAAAATTCAAATAATTGCCCCTTTTTTCTTCCATTAAAAGTACAAAAACAAATCATTTACAGTTTAGTTTAATTTAGTTTCAGTTTAATAAACGCAGTGTATTTGATGTCCATATGTAACATACATTATTAACTTATCAGCTGTTACCCTTTTTGCTGTGATTAGCAGCAGAGGGTTAAGCAGCTGACAACTTTTTGTTAATGCGATTGCATCTGTTTCGTCTCCCGTAGCCTTGCACAAAACGTTCACTCTGGCCAGGGACGTGTTATAGCAGGTTCCTGCTATGCCTGTGGCATTGTCACTTTCGACAAAAAGTCATTTTGCTCTAGGTCAGCATAGCCATAGCGATATCAGATTCACATTCTTTCTAAACCGACCTTTCATTGCGATACCAGCATGCCTGCAGCTGCAGAGTCCATATTAAAAAAAAAGTTCCAGGTCAACAGCTTTCGGTTTTGTGCCTTAAACGAGCCGAGGAAAGCCTTTGACTCGGTCATAAATTGACACTTTAAGAGTTAAATTGCGAGTTGAAGCTTGACCTTCAAGGCCCAGTCCCAGAAGACAACTGCAGCGACGGGGGCGTGGCAGCTGAGCCGGCAGTACCGCCACCAAGCGGCCAAAAGAAACCTGTCGCAAGGGTGTTTCCCAAAATTAACTTTCCTGGTTAGGGTTTTGATAACTACTAGATTTTGGCCTTTCTATGGGCTTTGTTTATTCTATACAGTGCATGCAAGGACAAAACACCCCTCCCCCCATTACTTTTGGTTAAAGAATACAGGATATGGACAAAAATAAAAGTTTTTGTGGACAGCTTTTGAGCAACGTAACTACACATATAAAATTATCTATATGAACAAGAACTGTATATTGAGTATACACAAACAATTTAACTTGTACGAAAAGCATGCTGTGTCTGGAGCTTATTTCAAGTGCATATAGATGTACATTATTATGAGAAGAATCAAACGACAATTTTTATTTGGGTTTGACATTTCTTCAACCAAAGCATTAATGAAGCTTTGTATGAAGTATGAAAATGTTAGTCGAAGTTCATGACTACCCAGAACCAAACTTTTACAGGTTGTAGGGCCTACAAAGGGAGAGAAACGCAAATATTTAACAAAATTGGAGGAACTGCAAATGGCTACACCCCCCCCCCCCACCTTCTTGCACACCTCTCTGTATGTCCCTTTCAATTCAGCTAATGGTATGGAGTACTAAATGTACAAGAATGGGTAAAGTCCAGTTGTTGACCTCGCAGTTCCAAAACCTGGGTGCATGCTCATCATTCTACAGGTCGTAGAGACCCAGAAGTAAAATGACCTCATCAGTCACATGTACATGGCTTACATCTGTACCAAAATATCTATGCAGGCATTCTTTTTTTTTTTTAAGATATCATGGTACCAGATACTGACTAGATAGGAGGGATATACCAGTAGTTCATTCCCGAAAGATGAGGAAATCCATTCGTGGAGTGTCATGTGACCTTGACTTTCATACATGTATAGACAATTTACAATGCAGAGGAGAAAGAAAGCCCTCACCCAGAAGACATCCACAGAATTAAAGTTTTTGAGGAAAATAGGCGAAAACTTTTTTTTTTTTTTAATTTCGAATTAAGAGAAAAATACATTTTCAGATTTTAAGGTAGCCTGGTCATGAACTGACAGAGTCCAGCATTCAGTTATGGATGTAGACAATGTTTTTGGCAGGAGTTGCAGATTTTCTTTTTTTTTTCAACCACAGACGTCCGAAACAACAGTCAACCAGTGCCGAACTTTGCTTCTGATGTTCCTTTAACTCATTCCATGCTATGATTACAGGCTTTGGTCAGTGGTTCTGGCACTGCCTGGCAAGTCATGCAGGCATAAAAAGAAATGTCAATTAAGCTAGCGCATATGAATCCCTGTTGTTCTGAGTGAAATAAAAGACAAAATTCTGGGGTCACTGTGGTCCTGTTTTCATCATTTTTATTTTTCAATTTTTGTCTGTCTATATACAAACATAACTTCTGTATTTGTAATTATACAGATATGATTTCTGGAATATCATTCATCACAAGACTGTATACAAATCTAAGTGTTCATCAATTGTGTTGTTTTCATCCACAAAAATGTATTTCATACACATGCACAAGGTCCCAATATTTTTTTTTTACAGTTGGATGAAGGTCACATGAAAAATGACGTCCTGAGGGACAGTACCGCTTATCCTTTGATCTCTTTTTTTTTGCCTTGAATGCCTTACTGGTCAAATAACCCAGATATAAATCTGTGGTTTGCTTTGATGTTTAACTTAACCCTTTAATATCAACTGAACCATTTCTACTGAGGATTGTGGAAAGGGCGGAGCACAATGGCATGTCCTTGGTCAACAGTTTTCCTTGCCATGGGTTCAGCACACTGTTATTGCTCAGACAGACTCGGTCGCTTGGGCAATGATCTCTTGAACCCTACACTGAGGGAAGGGGCCACCAGATTATTGTTCAAGGAAACAAACCTGTCCTAGTTGGCAACACAAATTCATTCCTACCAGGAAATGGTTAAAATGTTCAAAATTGCCTATCAACCATTCAAAATGTTGTTTTCAATGTTTTTATTTCGCTATACTTAATTTCATCATAATTAAAAAAAACATCAAGGAAAATGATTAAAACTTGTAAGTATGCCCTATGTGCGGGCTTTAGACGGGCATGTTGTACCACCAAGTACCCAGACAACTGAACCACTCACTCGCAATTCAAGGCCAAAAGGGTTATAAACCTGTGCACATTGACAATTAAGCCAATTAACATAGGGAGGAAAGTGATAGTTTTGTTGGTCAAGCAGGCAAGGACCTCTGTCAGTTATAACAGTCACATGGCAATGATTTAGATGCTTGACTGATTGCACATTACGAGCGCCTGTGCCCAAAACTGCCAAAGTCAGGCTTCATTTCATGTCAGAAGCCTGTACATTTGGTATATGTATATTGTTATAAGTGAAAACTTTACCTGGGCATCAAAATGATGACGACGACGACGACGACAAACTCATCCATCCCAGCCCCCAATTTCCTTCTAAATTTTATTTTTTAAATAAAATTAGAATTTCAAATTCAATTTACTCATAAAAAGAGCCTTCAATGAAGTACCAACAAGTCTGGTCTGCTGTCATTGATATTTGTATTGTGTTACTTGACTGACAATGAAAAGGAAAACATTGACCAGGGCCACAGCATGGGATCAGTTGATGCTTTAATATGTACATGTATCATGTTAAACAATACATCACATCCTGAAATTTCCACAATACATGTACATAAATTAAAATTTGGAAGCCACTTTTGTCATAACCATGGTCACATACAGCACGAAGCTGTTACCATATTAACATCACAGAATCAAGGCATGACATAACTGCGGAATAGGATATTGACTACTAGGAAGTGGTTCTGGGCAAAAAGACACAAATACAATAACCATGATTACATCATCATATCATGCAACTAGGTGGTTAAACCGGCCTGTATCACACAATTATTAAATATTTAATAACCATGGTTACATCACAATATTCTGCAGTCTCAAAATTCTTTTTTTTTTTTTTTTTTTTTTTTCTTTTTGTGGTAAACTATTACCACGAATCGTCTGCTGAAAAATTTTCTGCCACTCATAAATTTTTACACAATTAATTTGACCGGCTACAGTGACTTGCTATCAGCTTCTTCAGGATGTTCAACGGGGCATAACAAGGCAATCCATCACATACGAGTCAATTTTATCAACCAATATCTTCCACAAACACTGGGTACTGTGTGTCAAAGAAATTTACAGACTCTACTTTAACAGAGTAAATTCATACAGTGAAACCCCACCACGATGCCAGTGTTTCTGTTTAGATTTTTTTCAGGGGGTCACAAGAATGAAAATTCAGAGGAGACGACTAGATTTTCACCAATTTTACATGTAAATAAACAAGACTTGCGACCTTTCAGATGTTTCTCACAGGGTATTTCAGGTTTTGAAAGGGTAATAATACACCCCCATTTGGGGGCCAACGGAAACACTGGATGACACCATCTGCTTCTTGTCTCTAAATAAGTCCTATGTGCCTTACTTCACATTAACCCTTTCCCCCCTGCATTAATACATATTCCATAACTGATCATAAACATTTTTGACAAAAACTGTCAGAAATTTGTTTTTTTGGCCTTTCTGTCAAAAACATGCAAGTAAATACATTTGCAAAACTGCATCCTCATAAACTGGCAGACTCATCCATAAATATACAATCATGTACATGCACCCAAAAGAGTCATGATCAATGATGGTCATACAGTCATAACATTTGATCATCACACATAACTGGTCTCCATAAGTATGAAAGGGAAATAAATGTCACACAAACTATTTCATTCATCCCTAGATATCATTCAATATTTTTTTTGGGGGGGGGGGGGGGGCGGGGGGCGGGTACCCTGGACAGCATCCCCTACTGCAAATCTGAAATATGTTGGAAACTTCACAATCCTTGCTGAGTGTCAATTTCGAGAAAGTTTGTTCTTGATGAATACTGTAACCACGCTACAGTGGTTTCCCTCTAATAAGACCACCCTTACTGTGTGATATACAAAAGTGGCCAATGTAAGAAGGCTGGCCTTTCTTGAGGGACCACACTTCAATAGAAATGGACACACGCTCACTTTCTGCATGCAGACGGGGGCCTTACAAGCAGAGTGGTCACTGGAGAGAGGGTCCTTATTAGAGGTGAATCACTGTATTCACTTAGTGATGTTGTACAGTTGTACATTCAAATGTCCAGTGCCAGAGAGGTCTGTTGCTGAAGGAAAGTTTGAGAAAGGCTGGAAGGAGACAGCAGGCAACCCAGGCAAATCAGAGTTCATCATGAGACACATGCTGAAGTACAAAATGGTAGAGTGAGTTGAGGTCGCGTTCTCCATAATAGTCATATAGCTTAATGCCATTCTTGAAGAGGAAGAGAGTTGTATAGCCAGTCACCTGCAAGAAACAAATTGCATTTTACACTTTTAAACCTGTGGAGATAGCATCAAGAGCTGTTCTTGAGACATTCTGATTACAGTGCATAAAGGGTGCACATTGTACTGGGAAAGTTATCAATTAATGTGCTTTATTCTTGTAAATAAAAGACATGCAATTTTTGTGATGTTGGAAACTTGTCCCTTAAATGTGTCTGGTCATTTTTAATGGGAAAAAAGCTGCCTGCCCATGCATCAATTTCAGCCTCTCAGAGTTCAAATAATTCCATAGTCCAGTGGTAAAGCTCATAATTTGCACTTTTTGCCTTTTCACCCTTAAAGTGCGGATTTAAGATTGATTTAACAGCTTTCCTTGGGACACATTGTGCGCAATGCGTGCAAAGTGTCTGGAGGAAAGCTGTTGACAAAGACTACTTTTTGCTTTAGACTAGGATTGCCGGTATTTGAATGAAAGGTATCTCCATGAGGAATTTAAATCTTTTAATTGTTATATGTTTAATGGTAATGGTAATGAGAAAATGACTATAGCAGTGATTAGCACTTTAAGGGTGAAGTCGTACGACATGTACAGCAATCTTTGTAGCTGCTGCAGCATGTCTTGCCAGGCAATGCAAAACCCACTGACTCTGTGCCAGAAATGCTGGTACAGTGGTCCCTGTCTTGAGAGATTGCCCCTAGGGCAGGTCAAAATATGGTCTCTCAAAACAGGTGGTCTTTCATTAGAGGTACAATAACATGGAAAAGATAGCACAGTGTTCTGAGAGAGCGGTCTTAAAAAGATATGCAGTCTCTCATTGGAGGGGTCTCTCAAGACAGGTACCACTGTACTTGAATGAGTTTCTTTCTGGAGGAATCTGAGTAACACAATTCCTGTTAATCCTATTATATAGCTGTTCAAATGAGAACCTTTATCTTGTACCCTGCAGTAACTTTATACATCAAGTCAGTCCCTTGCCTCAGGCCAACTTCCATGTACCAAGCCTACCACATGGCTTCATATACAGGTAAATAATTACCACTTTCTTTGGTCCCAACTTATGGACCTGATTTTGTCCACATGTTTAACTTTCTCAGTGCAATATTTTGACTTGCATTGCACCCAAACCACACTGAGGAAAGCTGTTGACCTGGACTATTATATTCTACGTAACTTCAGGCATTCTCATAGTTGAATGAAAGGTCTTTTTACAGGGAACATGAATCTAGCACCCTTATTATATATGTCAGAGCAGTTTGTTTTAAGTAGTTTGACTTTAGTCACGGTTTGTACTGAAAAATTTACCTTGTTTCTAAATATATGTATTGATTTGCTTTCAAAGCACGAGCTACGTATCATCTCTACCACACTTGGTCTGCTCCCAGATTTTTGTTTCTAGTCCTGGAAATAAAAGTGCACTGTCCCGTCGTCCTTCTCATGGACTGATGAATCAACCAGGGAGTTGGATGAGCACTGTCGTCTTGGCCATTGGCAGCACATGTGCTCTGTGGCACTGTAGTCTGCCATCATAGAAGACCAATTAGAAATCGAGTCACTTTTTCAGAGCTAAAACAAAGATCCTGTAGCCAAAGGGCAGATGAAGTGGAACGGAGAAAACGTGTGGATTGCTCTGTTCAACAGGCAATATATCAATCTCAAGGATTAAAGCAAAGATGTATACTGGTTTATTGACCACTGAATTACTCATAGACCTGGCTTGGTCAGAGTTTACTTTATTTATAAGTGCATTGCAGAACTAGAAATCTGTCTGCTGTGTTGGTTCTGAGGGTAGTTCCTCCTGTGGCCAGTAGATGGCATTTATCCATATGAGTTCTGGCCAAAATTTTCACCAGGGCAGTAGTCAATGGCTGCAGTAGATCTGAGGGGGGGGGGGGGGGGCATTTATTTGGGGATGATTCAACTGGGCAGTGCATGGTCAGACTGCACATAACTTTTCTGGTAAGGTAAAATAAGATTCTCATAGAAATAAACATATTTTGTCAACAATATAACAAAAAGAAAAAAACAAAAAAAACAAGAGGGCTGTGTGAACAGCCCGTGCCTCAGCTGATCTTGACATTCATCACACTTGCAGCTCTATGAACTTGGGAAAGGATCAAGGACACCATGTTCTGAGTAAGTCTGAACTTTATAGAAGAACACTTACATGTGCAACATCAAAGTTCAAGTAGTTCTCAAGTTATAATGAAGAGTAATTTCATGTATGTTGCACTGTGACCTCACAAATGAGGTCAAGGTCATTCATGTACTGTCTCGGCATGACCTTCATACAGAATAATTAACATGTGTAGCTAACTCAAAACAGATCTCAAGTTATCAAGTAAACAGTAAATTTCGTGTCAGTTGTCCTGTGAATTAGCGTTAGAATGCCCATTGACTTACATAGTAATCAATAGGAAAGCTGCATTGAACGATAAGTACCCGAATTGAAAATCCTTAAAAATCATGAATCCAAAGCAGTGTCACCTAGTAAACAACTGTCTGACCCTTCCACAACAACATATCCATCACATTTCAGCTTAATCTGAGGGACGGTTATGAGAAAAAGTGAAAAAAGCAAAACCATACAAAAAATTCATAAAAAAATTGCAGGGCCACCTGGTGTACCAAATTGGGAACCAGGTGTCCCCGGGAGTGTCTATGTACGATATCAAAGCAACTGGGTGAGCGGTTTCAGAGGAGAAGAATTTTTAAGGTTTGCCCCCAAAAAGAACAAAAAAATTCATAAAAAATCCAAAAATCAATAGAGCGTGACCATTTGAACACACTTGGTACACATCTACCCAAGGCACATCCCCACCACGTTTGAAGTAAATCTGGTCAATATCATTAAAGTTATGACCATTACAAGAAATTCCCATGTTAAACTTTCCTATTAAAACTTTTGTAGATTTTTGAAAAAAAAATTATCATAAAAAAATCCAAATTCATTGGAACATGACCATTGGAACAAACCTGGTAGACACCCACCCAAGGTACATTGCCACCAAGTTTGAAGTAAATCTGGATGATGGTTTTGGAGAAGAAGTCGAAAATGTAAATTAGCATTAGAACGCCCATTGATTTACATGGTAATCAATAGGAAAGGTGCATTTACCCTAAAGGAGCCAAATTGAAAAAATCATTAAAAATCAGGAATCCGCAGCATTCCCACATAGTGAACAACTTTGTTTTGCCCTTCCATAAGGAACGTATCCACCACCTGTAAGCTTAATCTGAGTGACGGTTCTGGAGAAGAAGTCGAAAATATCTATAACACACAAAAATTCATAAAAAATTAGAAAAAAACTGCAGCGCCACCTGGTGAACAATTCAACAACAAGGAGTCCCTAGATGTCTTCCTGTGTGATATCAAAGAAATTGGGTAAGCAGTTTCGGAGAAGAAGATTTTTTAAGATTTGTCCAAAAAAAACAACAAAAAAAATCATTAAAAATTCCAAAAATCACTGGAGCATGAACATTTGAACAACCTGGTAGAAACCCACCCAAGGTACATTGCCACCAAGCTTGAAGTTAATCTGGATGACAGTTTTGGAGAAGAAGTTGAAAATGTGAATTAGCATTAGAATGCCCATTGACTTCCATAGTAATTAATAGGAAAGCTGCATTGACTGACAAGTACCAGATTTGAAAAAATCGTTAAAAATCAGGAATCTGCAGCATTCCCACATAGTGAAGAACTTTGTTTGACCCTTCTACAAGGAACATATCGACCATGTTTCAGCTTAATCTGAGTTATGGTTCTGGAGAAGAAGTCAAAAATAGCTATAACACACAAAAATTCATAAAAAATTAGGAAAAAATTGCAGCGCCACCTGGTGAACAAATTAAGAACTACGAGTCCCAGGGATTGTTCCTGTGTGATATCAAAGCAATTGGGTGAGCGGTTTCGGAGAAGAAGATTTTTTAAGATTTACCCAAAAAAAGAACAAAAAAAAATCATTACAAATCCAAAAATCACTGGACCGTGACCATTTGAACAAACTTGGTAGAGATTCACCCAAGGCACATCTCCACCAAGTTTGAAGTGAATGTGGCTGACAGTTTTTGAGAAGAAGTCGAAAATGTGAATTGTGGACGACGGACGGACGGAGGACGGACGACAGACCCTCAAAAAACCTCAGCTGACTGACAAGTCAGCTGAGGTAAAAATCAGCAATCCGCAGCATTCCCACATAGTAAACAACTTTGTTTGGCCCTTCCATAAGGAACATATCCACCACATGTAAGCTTTATCTGAGTGACGGTTCTGGAGAAGTCGAAAATAGCTATAACACACAAAAATTCATAAAAAAATAGAAAAAAACTGCAGCGCCACCTAGTGAACAAATTAACAACAAGGAGTCCCTAGCTGTCTTCCTGTATGATATCAAAGCAATTGGGTGAGAGCTTTCGGAGAAGATTTTTTAACATTTGTCAAAAAAAAAAGAACAAAAAAATTCATTAAAAATCCAAAAATCAATGGAGCATGAACATTTGAACAAAACTGGTAGAAACCCACCCAAGGTACATTGCCACCAAGTTTGAAGTTAATCTGGATAACAGTTTTGGAGAAGAAGTCGAAAATGTGAATTAGCATTAGAATGCCCATTGACTTCCATAGTAATCAATAGGAAAGCTGCATTGACCGATAAGTACCAGAATTGAAAAAATCGTTAAAAATCAGGAATCTGCAGCATTCCCACAGAGTGAACAACTTTGCTTGACCCTTCTACAAGGAACATATCGACCACGTTTCAGCTTACCTGAGTGACGGTTCTGGAGAAGAAGTCGAAAATAGCTATAACACACAAAAATTCATAAAAAATTAGAAAAAAATTGCAGTGCCACCTGGTGTACAAATTAAGAACTTGGAGTCCAAGGGAGTGTTTCTGTATGATATCAAAGGAATTGGGTGAGCGATTTCGGAGAAGAAGATTTTTTAAGATTTGCCCCAAAAAAGAACAAAAAAATTCATTTAAAATCCAAAAATCACTGGACCATGACCATTTGAACAAACTTGATAGAGACCCACCCAAGGTACATATTCACCAAGTTTGAAGTGGATCTGGTCGACGGTTTTTGAGAAGAAGTCGAAAATGTGAATTGTGGACAGACGGACGGATGATGGACGGACGGACGGACGGACGGACGGCGGACCCTCACAAAACCTCAGCTGACTGACAAGTCAGCTGAGGTAAAAATTGAAATGAAACAATAAATTACAAATTGAACAAAAAATTATTTAAAAAAATAAAGACCTATAGTATGGCTAAAGTACTCAGCCAACTACTGTAGTTCTAGAAATTTTTGTGTGTGTTAAATTTTGCGCAAACTAATTTTTTCTCAAATAACAGAACTTTTGCGCATTTTAATTTTGCGCAATATAATGCCATACAATGTAGTGAAATACAATGCAACTTATTTTCACACATTTTAATTTCGCACTTGAGTGGTAGCATGAAAAGTGCGAAATTAAATCGAGTGCGAAAATTTCTAGAACAACAGTATTAAAATCAACTGAGCAGCAATACACATTCATCAGACCAAACATACCTCTAATCTCTGACACAACTCTTCCTCTACTGTGCAATCAACTTTGGCTATGGTCACTTTTGGACTTGTAGAAAATTTCTCAGCAAGAGAAGTCCATGTCGGAGCCAATGCCCTACAATGTCCACTCCTGAAGCAAGACAGCATGCGATATTAAGCACAATTTTGAGGTACAAATAAATTATTTTGAGGATTATTTTACAACATTTAAATTATTCATTAAAATCCAGCTGCAGAAAACACTGCCACACAATTCTCCATAAAATACATTTTAAACATTGTTTTGGGAGGAGGGGGCATTTCTGATAGGATGAAGTTTTCTTTTGAAGCTTTGCGAAAGGTCTTAGTCTTTTGTCTGGATTTTTTCACTTAGGTTAATTAATTTTTTTGCAAGGGGTCTTTGTACAAATATATTGATGAAAGGACTTCTACACAGACAAAGGACACTCAACAGAAATTTCTTTTGCATCTTTTGCTTGTGCTTGGGAAAAAAAAGTTAGTGATCCTAGATTCCTTATCTGATTCCTGACATCTGGAAATTAGTTGTTTCTAATTGAAAGAACAAGAGGCCCATGGGCTAATGCTCTGCTGACCATCATCTTCTAAAGAAAAATAAATCTGAAATATATTCCCTCCACAACCTTGAAAATTAATCACAGTCATTCATATTATGCAATATCAAACTTCAACATGATACATTTTTGTGGTACATTTGGTATCATTTGCCTTATTCTTTATCGATATTGAATTACATGTAAATGTCCTTTTCTTGGGTGCTTAATGCTCTTAAAAATAGATCAAAGGCAAACAATTATTGAGTCAAGGTGACCCAAAAAGTAGATCACCACGTAGAGTTTTATATACAATATTATCAAGTGAAATTTTGATCTGCAGACTCAATTCTCTTTGCAATTGATGTCCAAGCTACACCCTGCAATTACAAAATCACCCCTTCCAACTTAACAGGTCTGGTGACCTAAAAAATTGATTAAAGTCACTGATCTTACATAAAATATTAGCACTAGACATGATCTATATATCCTATAAATTTGGCATGTCTAATTCAATTATTTTTTAGATATGGTATTTTGTATCTTTCAAGATATTTTAACTCTTAATTTCTGTCCTAGCACAGGTGGCACCACTAGTATTCCAAGTAACAGAGACTTCGAACTCTTCTACAATCCCACCAAATTTTATGAAGGTCCATTAAAAATTAAGGATGATGGATTGGTCACAAGATTTTACTATTTCAAATTATATCGTACAATGGGTGGCACCACCAACACTGGCATCTGCATATATTTTCATACACTTTATAAGTCCTATAAGTAGCCTTGACATATGGGCCTAACTAAAAAATTGTGGGGTGCAGAGCATTCACAAGATGACCCCTATATCCGAACCGGCCATTTGACTTTGACCTTTAACTTGGATTAAAAAATTGTTCCAGCTCAAAATGTGTGCACTGCATCCAGCTTTCCATACATGGCCTGTTTGTCCAAATTGGGCAAGAACTTTACAAGCTATTGAAGAAAAACTATAAACTTGGATAAGCGCCACCAAAGTCCATAATCTTTGGGTCACAGTGACCCAAAAAGTATGTCACTAAGTTCATGTTTATGCAAAATGTAATCAAGTGCAATTTTGATATGGTGGCTCAATTCTCTTTGTAATTATGTCCAAGCAACACCCTGCCATTATAAAATCAACTCTTTCAACTCAAGAGGCCTAGTGACCTAACAAAAATAGGTCAAGATCAGTCATACTGCATAACATACTAGCATTGACATGGTCTATATATCCTATAAATTTGGCATGTCTAAATTACTTTTCGAGATATTGACTTTTGTACCTTCCATGCATTTTGGCTGATAATTTGTCAAATTATAGGTGACACCACAGGTATCATAAGCATCTAAGATTTTGACCTCCTCCACAATCCCACTAAATTTCATGAAGATTTATCATACAGTAAGGATGCTAGAGCAGTCCCAAGGTTTTCACATTTTGACCCATATATTACATAATACAGTAGGTGGTGCACCAATAACGAATTCGACCTAGAGTTTTATATACTTGGTAAGTCCTAAAAGTTGTATGGGGCTATCTTGGAAAGCTGTGGACCGCACTACCCTCACAAGCAAAAAGTTTACGGATGGACGGACAGACAGACAGACATGACTGTTACCATGAGCTCTGTGACCTTTGGTCAGCAGGGGTAAAAACTGACCACATACACATGTCAGTGCTTTTTCTACATGCACAAGTCCCAGGAAAAAAACCATGTGCATATACTATATGTATGCCACCAAAATCTACAGAACATCATTTATCAATTATTGTTCAGCCCCAAGCTGATTTTCTTGGACTGCTATTGAATGCCTGTGATTAATATTTTCACAAAATGTCAAAGGTTGATATTTCCCCCAAATCAAACTACACATACATTTGATCATTTTTAAGAGCAAGTGATATTTGACTAAATTTTTTTCACACAGGACTAGTCTTTTACTTATCATAGAGGAGAAAAAGCACAACTTAATTGTCTTTAGATGTAAAATTGTGACACTCATTGGATTTTACTTCTCTTTCCTTTTTTTGTTTTTGTTTCTGTTTTTAATGTTTCTCAATCAACATTCATGACCATGGCTCCTGCTTTTTCGATGTCAACCAAAAATATGTTAATGTTGATTTTTCACACCAGGTGTCACTAGCTTACTGCTATGGCCACATTTCTATTTAATAGGCACCAGAGCCTGTACTGCTTTTTGTTTGTTTGTTTGTTTGTTTTTTTATCTGTTGATTGAAAGTTGCAGTGCCTGGCAAATCACAATGCAGCTGCTTCATAAACTTACCAGACAATGCTAAAACCACCAAATGGTAATTGTGTACTTCAATGAAAGCTCTTTCTAAAGAATTTGAACATGCAATCTTCATCAACAGTCCAGGCAAACTAACACATGTACAGTGGTCCCCCTCTTACATATGAGGCCCCTCTCACCAGAGGCCACCCCTATTGAAAGGCCAGCATTCTTGTGCAGAAGGTATATTTCCTTTATTATTATAAGGCCACTTTTTGGGTTCATCGTGGTGGCCTTATAAGAGGGGGGCCACTGTACATTAAAAACAGGTATGGAATCCTTTGATTTCCTTAAAAATGGCTGAGAAGCTATTGTGGTATTTATGAACATATCCAAGTTTGTTTAGTTTTGCTATTTTCCTTTGTTTTACATGCCCACAATTTCTCGCACGAAACCACAGATGTGTTTACAAGGCGGGGATAGGGGACAAAACAATCTGTAAAAATTCTTACCAAGGAGCGTAAAATTTGACAAAAGCTGTGCCATCTGCAACTGCAGCATCAAAATTCCGTGCCTTCAAAACCATCACGTCACCCTGTATATAATATAACAAGAATTATATTGTCCTACTTACATCTCAAAATGGGACCAATGCACTTCACTCGAGATGTTTAAAATGAAGCTGTGGTGAGAATCCTAGGCTGCCGGAGATGATTTTCTCAAATTGGAGACTTCCAGTAGCTCTATTTGATATATTATGTGGTTGTGTAATGTTTAACGATACAAAATTTGAAAGTTTTATTAATTATGATTAATGATTTATTAATGACGATGAGAATGTATGTGGAATGTGTGAATTGCAAAATCTTAAAAACAGAATAACAGACATTGGGGCTCAATAGGAGAGTTTAAACTTGGTGGAAGTCACTTCCAACAATGGACTCTTCCATTCTGTCAGTGCCATCTCACTTCCATACCTTTAATCAAGTCAATATTAATTTAATCAATAATCCCTTTAGGATAAAAATAAGAGCTGTGACTTTCCAGACGTTATTTCAACGGAGCTCAAGGTTTTAGAAAATAAAATGATTAGACCTGACTTGGCCTGTCAAAAGCACAAACTGTAGGACAATTAGCAAATTGATCCATCATTGACATGTAATATAATTATATAAGGAATCAATACTTATCCCTTTCTCCTGTACAATGACTGATGGTCGAAATTCATCAAAACATGTGAATGAGAATGGTAGACGCCACTTATAAAGATTGCATGCCTCAGGTCAACAGATTTACTTGGCATGGGATGGGTGTCTAACACACACATTGGAAAGCTGTTGACTGGGTTTTGCTCTCAGTCTAATTCAAGCAGGAAAAGGGATAAACATACATATATTTCCCAGTATGTTTTATGCTTTAACATAATACATGTCAGGGACAGATCAAGTCTTAATTCAAAAATTCATAGCCAAAGTAGGGAATATAAGCATCATGAACACTGATTTTGCAATTGCCCTTGAATAATTCATTTTAAAATATTTTAGCCGTTTTCACACTTTATTAGCCAAATTCAAGAAAAAATAGCATTTGGCTAAATTGGCTAATGGTCAGAGCGGTCCCTGCATGTATCTGCAGGATGAACAGCAGCAACGCTGCTGGGTTTCTTACATTTCCAAGTACATGTACAGAAAAAATTAATATCACTCACAGCAATTGTAGATTTACCTAATTTCACTGATAGCACATAACCATGAGAAAGTAAAAACACAATTGATATAGTATTTGAATATTGGTTTCATAGGAACTATGTCAAAAGTAATAAATTGAAATTTCAGTTTAAATATCTGAATTAAATGTAAAAACGATGAAAATTTACACCCAAGAAAATAAGTACATTTATAGCATGTCCATTCTTCTTACATGTCTCTGGGCTCTACAAATCATTTTTTAGCTCTACTGACCAAAAGTTATAGAGTTCATTCATCACTCAT
This sequence comes from Hermodice carunculata, assembly GCA_964020975.1. NCBI lineage: Eukaryota > Metazoa > Annelida > Polychaeta > Eunicida > Amphinomidae > Hermodice > Hermodice carunculata. The sequence continues at coordinate 59,928,096 of OZ026623.1, read as the reverse complement.
GTCTGTCTGTCCTTCCATGTGTCTGTAAACTTTTGCTTGTGAGTGTGATACAGTCAAGTTTAGAAGATAGCCCAATGTAACTTTCATGACTTATCAAGTGTATGAAAATCTAGGTTGAGTTTACTATTGGTAGTGCCACCTGTAGTATGCTGTAATAAATGGGTCAAAATGTAAAAAAATTGTGAGCAATTTAGCATCCTAATGTTAGATAGATGTTCACGAAATTTGGCAGGATTGTGGAGGTCAAAATTTCAGTTGCTTGCATTACTAGTGGTGCCACCTATAACTTGATAGCAATTATGAGCCAAAATGAGGTGAAAGGTGTAAAATTTCATATCTCAAAAAGTCATTTAGACATGCCAGATTTATAGGATATATATACATCATTTCCAATGCTAATATGTGGTTTAATAGGAGTGACCTTGACCAATTTTTGTTAGGTTACCAGTCCTGTAAAGTTGAAAGGGGTGGTTTTGTAATGGCAGGGTGAAGCTTGGACATCGCTGGCAAAAAGAATTGAGCCTCCAGATCAAAATTGCATTTGAGTACATTAACCCTTTCCCCCTTAAACTGGCCAAAACCGGCGGGTGGTCAAATGTCGTCTGCTTCAGCATTTTCAACTGATTTCAACAGCAATGAAAAACAATTTGACTGAGAATTGAAGATGAGACCTGTCAAGACAACATGACCCAGGTCAACAGCTTTCCTTGGCATGGGTTGGGCAAAGATCAGATAGCGAGGTTGACTGTACTATTATGGAATTTGTTTATATGCAACAATTACTGAAAAAAAACTTACCATAACCTAGTGAAATGTGACAGGATGACAAATCTGTGTGAGACCTAGCTTGAGGATAGTATCTGGGTCACACTGATTTAATTTCAAGGTTACAGGGTCACATAATATGCGAAATTTGTTACAGATTGGATATAATGGTAATGGTGGATCCTACGCCTGTGGTTACTATTGTATTAAACATTAAATTGGGAGTACATAGAGGTCTTTTTTTTTTGTTGTTACTAATTTTAACCTTAAAAGATCAAATGAAGGTTTAGGGCATAATATTAATTTATATTTGAAAAGTGGTGTGTATTGGGAACCTGGTTAAGGCCACATTGACCCAATTTTGCTGTGCAACACGCCCTTATCCTATGAAGTGTCAACACACCAAATTTGGTAGCTGTAGATGTTATGGTATACGGAATATGGCCCTGACGACCTACCACTTTAAGGTGGGTCAAAGGTCAAAGTAGAAGGTGATAGTGACCCAATTTTGGTGCGCAACACACCCCTATCCTATGAAATGTACACACAACAAATTTGGAAGCTGTAGGTGTGATGGTATATGAAATATGGGCCCGACAAGCTAAACCTTCAAGGCGGTTAAAGGTCAAGGTCAAAGATCACAGTGACCAATTTTTGTGCCCAACACACCCCTATTGTATTAAGTGTCCACACACCAAATTTGGTAGCTGTAGTTTTTATGGTACAGAAATATCGCACAAACAAGTTAACACTTTTAAAAGTCAAAAGGTCACAGTGATCCAATTTTGCTGTGCAACATACCCCTATCCTTTGAAGTGTCCACACACCATATCGGTATAGGTGTTATGGTATAGAAACACAGCCTGGACAAGCTAAATCTTTATGGGGGTCAAACATCAAGGTCCCAGTGACCAATTTGGGTGTGCAACACCCCCCTTTCCTATGAAATGTCCACCCACCAATTTTGGTAGCTGTAGGTGTTATGGTATAGCAAACATGGTCCACACAAGCTAAAACTTAAAGGGGGAGACAAAAGGTCAAGGTCAAGGTTAGAGGGCACAGTGACCCAAATTTGGTGCGCCACACACCCCCTACCTATGAAGTGTCCCACACACAAAATTTGGTAGCTGTAGGTATTATGGTATAGAAACATAGCTTGGACAGGCTTAATTTTTACGGGGGTCAAAGGTCAAGGTCAAGGTGACAGTGACCGAATTTTGGAGTGCAGCACACCCCTACCCCACAAAATATCCACCCACCGAATTTGGTACCTGCACGTGTTACAGTATAGGAAATATGGTCCAGACATACTTAAACTTTAAGAGGAGGTGTCAAAGGTCAAGGTCAAAGGTCACAGTGACCCAAGTTTGGTGCACAACACACCCCTATCCTATGAAGTGTCCACGCAGCAAATTTGGTAGCTGTACATCTTATGGTATAGGAAATATAATTTGGTAGCTGTTGGTGTTTGGGTATAAGAAATATGGCCCAGACACACTAAATCTTTATGCGGGGTCAAAGGTCAAGGTCACAGTGACCCAATTTTGATGTGTCACACACCCCAACCCCATGAAGTATATACCCACAAAATTTGGTAGGTGTACATATTGTGGTATAAAAAATTCTGCCCGGACAAGTGTTGCAGGAATTACCCAAAGGACAGAAGAAAGGACACAGTGCAAATCTATAGTACCCTGTGGGGGCACTAATAAATGAATTAAATATGCCAAATTTATAAGATACATAGATCATGTGCAATGCTAAAATGTCATGTTATATCAGTAAACTTTACGTATTTTTCATAGGTCATCTGGCCTGTAAAGTTGGAAGAGGTGATTTTGTAATAATATGCTTGGACATCAATGGCAAAGAGAACTTTTTGGTGATGGCCATCAGATAAAATGCCAGCAGAGCATCAGGCCCATGGGCCTCTTTTTTTTCCCCCCTTTTATCTGGTCATTTGCCCATCAGGTCCACCTGAATGGGACAGGTACTCACAGGACCAGGTTTAGCATCTGGCACTTTCTCTCCTTCTGAGCTGGCACTTGGGTTTTCCTGGCTTTTCATGTCAGACACATACCTCTTCAGATCTTCTTGTTCCAGTGAACCAGTGTAGTGCTCTTTCTGCAAAAAGGTAGACGTTCTATTTATTCTATGTATAACTTGGTACTTACAGCTAAAAAATGTGCCCTATAGGCCCTACTTTCAATGCTAATTGGGTGTGGTATCTTTGATTATGCTAGCTGTGGTCATACTATGTCACAGCTGATCTACAATCAAACACTTTTTGTAATACAGTGGTCCCCCTCTTATACGGCCACCCCAAATGCAGCCAAAAATGGCCTTATAAGAGAGGGAGAATATAATGGAAATACCATATTTGCTGCACAAGAATGCTGGCCTTTCAAGAGGGGTGGCCTCTGGTGAGAGGGGCCTTATAAGAGGGGGACCACTGTATGACAATAAAAACAAAAACAAAAACAAAAAAAGCCCCTTTTTTGCAATAGTAGCAAAACATGAAACATTACTAAAGGTCTCACTATGACAATAGGAAATCAAATCAATCAACATAGCATTTAAACCTTCCTTTCCCTGTGAAAAGACATGCAATTATCATCAAATCACCAAAACAGTTCCTGACCTAATTTTGACAGTGATTTGGCTTGTATTATACCAGATTTTGATTATTCTGCAAATGCATTTAGGTTGATTTACTGTAACGATTCCATATTCAAAGTAACATGTATCATGTAAAAGTGTCCCAACACACAACTGTTTTTGCATTCCCTTGTATGTCATATGGCTTGTGGCAAATGCAGCATGACTTGTCAGATGATCCAAAATCAGTGACCTTTGCCTTTACTGTTCTAGTCCTCATTAAAAGGCTTTTTGATTCTAATACCAGCATGCGCATATTTCCACAAATATAAAAATGATCCAGGAATTAACAGCTTTCCTCTGCAAATTTCTACATTATTGTTTTAAAATCTCAGCTGCAAAAGTGTCCCCTTCAATCAGCATGAATGAAAACAAATTTCCATTATCAAAACCCTAATTTAACAAGACATGCTTGTGTAAAATTGATGCCCCCTACCGTCATTATGTTTGCCCTCATTCCCCGGTTGATAATACTAAATGGGGCAGTTGTGACCTTGAGAAGTGGATGCAGAAACCAAAATTACTGAAGTGGCCTTGTAACCTTGGAAATTAAGTCAAGGTCACCCTTCTTTGAACCTGATCTAGCCCTTATCGAAGACTATTTAAACATCTACGGAATAAAAACTCTGGCTGCAAATATTCGGTATTTATTAGGCAGAAACCAAATTCAGTAATGTGGCTACACGACCTTGGGAATAACTCAAGGTCACCCATTTCAAAATTTGACTAGCTCTTATAGAAGGCTATATTCCTGTGCAATATGAAAGCCTTAAATCAAAAATATCTTTAGTTATTATGCAGAAACCAAGTTCACTAATAGGACTCTAGGTAGTGACCTTGGGAGTTTGGTCAGCATGGTCAAAGTCATCCATCTTCTGAGCTGACCAAGCTCTAATTGAGGAGTATTACAATGTGCAATATTGAAGTCATAACTTAATTCTGAGTTGAACGTGACAATATTAGTACTTCCATATGTAATCAGGTTAGACAGTGACAGGTTAGCTTAAATAGGGTGTAGAGAGTTTGGACTATAGAATAGGGTCATGACTACCACGAAGCGGTTCTGGACAAAAAGACACAAACTTGCAGAAACCAAGTTTACCTGAGTGGCCTTGTTACCTTTGAATTTATGTCAAGGTTACCCATCTTTGAACTTGACCCAGCCCTTTGACAAGGACTATAATCCTGTGGAATCTACAGGTCTTATCAAAAAAACTTTTTAGTTATCCTGTGCAAACCAAAACTTACAACAGTACCTCCATGACCTTGGAAATAGGGTCAAGGTCAACCATCTTCATAATTCCCCTAATTCTTATATGGGAGTACATGTTTCTCTCTGGGCAGTATAAAGGACCTATCTCAAAAACTTCTTGACTTAAGGTGCAAAACCACAGTCTCTCTATCGATTGACGAGCAAAGCTATATGCCCTGCATTCTTCAAAGGGGGGCATAATAAAAAAAGCTTCCCAACTAAGTATGTGCAGGCCTGTGCCAGACTGCTTGAAGCAGACAAGCTTCCACATAAAAATATATGCATTTCCCTTTCTGGCCACCAGATGGCAGTGAATTCAACATTGGCACCAAGCATGTTATTTTTTTTTCTCATATATTTTACTAAATTTTGTCCCTGCAGGGGCATGACTGTTTCATAAAAACCCCGTCTTCGGATCTTCATGGATAAATACAGTACTCTGACAACAAACAATGATCTATCATGAGGACCAAAACTGGCAGTTTAAAGTCATAATACGATCTAAAAACAATTAAATGTTTTTGTTTTTTTGGTCAAGCCGATTTGCCTTTGTGACATCAGTGGGGAGAAAAAAGGAGCCATTTATAATAGGTATGAGAAAGAAATACAGCTATTTACATGTTTAAAAATAGGTTTCCCACTTCTGAAATCTATTTTAAGTTGAATGAAGTTTTCTTTCCAGTTTTATAACGAAAGTCCATTTTCCTGCAGGGGCTTTTCTGAGGAAAATCCATTATGCAGAATTTTATTTCACTAAATTGACGAACTTGCGCATTTTTTTTTTGCGAATTCAACCATTTTTTCGACACTGGTGAATTGGTGAATGACTAGCACCAGCCTAGGTTTTAATTGCAACCAGACTTAAACTCAGTCTCAGGTCAGGGGGAGAAAGGGCTACACTGTTCTAAATGCTAAATGTAGCAAATTAAAGGGGCTGAAGAACTTCTCTCTAACAGTGGCTCAAAGTTACAGTGCATGTTTTCCTCCTACCTTCTGTCCATCTTTGATCCACAGAAGAGTCAGGTGACCTCTGACTTCAAACTGGGTGCACAAGTTCTTGTATGCTGTACAGTCCACCTGCAAGACAAAGCAGTTATTATAACCCTGTACCTGTTCATCATGTCCCCCCCCCCCCACGGCCCCAATCTGCACTGCTACAAGATAAAATATTTTGATGATAATCATGGGTAAAATTGTTATAATATAATCTTCATACAGAGTATACATGTACTGGTGGACATCAGTATGATCTGATATTAAAAAAACCAGTGATTTTAATTTTTCCCCACAGACAGTGCAATCATATGCACTCTGTGAGTATGCACAAATAGGCCTACTAGGGGCTCACAACATATGCCTAGCCATAAAAACAAGACATGTTTGTGAAACATGGAATTCCCCCCCCCCCCACACACACACACCATCTTTATGTTCACCCTCATTACCCTCTTGGGAATTAGGTGAAGCTCAACCCTCTTTAAAGTTGATCTTGCCCTTATCATGCTGATAGAAGACTACATGTATAAACATGTGCAATATGAAAGCTCTATCCAAAAAACCCTGCAGATATTTACCTGAAACCAACTTCAGTATTATGGCACTGTGACCTTGGGAATTGACGCAAGGTCATCCCTTTTAGAACTTGGCTTTGATAGCCCCTATAGAAGGCTATATTCCTGTGAAATGTGAAAGCCCTAGCGCAAAAATATCTTTACTTCTAATGTGGAAACCAAGTTCACTAAAAGGACTCTCTGTGGTGACCTTGAGCATTTGGTCAAGGTCATCCATGTTTTAAATTGACCAAACCCTAATACACGACTGCAATAATGTGCAAATATTGAAGTTCTAAGTTAAATTCTGAGTCAGGATGCAGAAACCAAATTTGCTGCAGTCACCCTGTGACCTTGTAAAACGGGTCAAGGTCGCCCATCTTCAAACCTGACTGAGAACTCACCTAGCGATATTAAGGAGTATATACTCGGGCAGTGTTCAAGTCCTATTTCACAATATTCTTGAGTTATGGTGCAAAAAACACAGCTACCAACCTGTGTAGTGACCTTAAGAATTGGGTCAACATTATTGATGCTCTAACTTTATCAAGCCCTTGTAGTGGACTATCATCATACACAATATTGATCTCCTGGGTTGAATTCTGAGTTAGTATGCAGAAACAAAATTCACTAAAGTGGCCTTGTGACCTTGGAAATTAGGTCAAAGTCACCCTTCTTTGAAGCTGATCTAGCCCTATTAGAAGACTATAAACATCTACAAAATAAAAGCTCTGGTTAAAAAAAATTCTGTAGTTTTTAAGCAGAAAACAAACTCAGTAATGTGGCTATGTGATCTTGAGACTTGACTCAAGGTAGCTCATTTCAGAACGTGACCAAGCTCTTATAGAATGCTATATTCCTGTGAAATATGAAAGCCCTGGGTGAAAAACATCTTCAGTTATCAAGTTCACTAATAGGATTCTAGGTAGTGACCTTGGGACTTTGGTCAAAGTCATCCATCCTCTAAGCTGACTAAGCCCTAATTGAGGACATAGAGAATCCAGTATGGGTAGCCCATTGAGGACAACGAGTGATCCCAACATCATCCCCAATGGGCTACCCATACTGGATTTTCTTTCTCCAATGTCTAAACAGGGCGAATAGACACCAAATTGAAGTTCTATCAGAGAAAGAAGTTTGAAAAGGATGCCATTTTGAAAGTGGGAGGAGCTGGTATTTTACTGAATGCACCATGGCCTCTCATTGGTTTGTCAACAACTTAAAACCAATGAGTGACAAATCAAATGAAAGATTACAATTTTAACCTTATCCTTCATACCCATGCAGGATAACCCATTCAGGATAAGCTTCATACATAGGAGAATATTACCATGTGCAATATTGAAGTCATAACTTACATTCTGAGTTACAATGCAGAAACCAAGTTCACAAAAGTGACCTTGTAACCTTTGAATTAAGGTTAAGGTCATCCATCTTAGAACTTGATCTAGCCCTGGATAAGGACTGTCATTTTGTGCAATATACAGGTCCTATCATGAAAACTTTTCTAGTTACCGTGCAGAAACCAAAACTTATTTAAGTAACTTAGTGACCTTGGAAATACAGTTAAGGTCAACCACCTTCATACTTCAAAGTCAAAGTCCTATATGAAAAATTTGGATCTAGAGTTATATGGTTCAGAAACCACAGTCTCTCTACCGACCTACTGACTGACATGAGCAAAGCTATATGCCCTACCAGCCTTCCCTGAAGAAGGGCATAAAAATCTGCATGCTATCTATATTACAGGTTATTTTTAAGTAGAACATACACCAAAGATGGATCTGTCAAAGCAAGCAAAGTGCTTTGCACTTTTCAAATATCAAAAATGAGAAGCAGATCATAATGTGCATGACCATATAATTCTCTGAGAAAATAATAGGCAGTTCTCTACCTTTTAAAGGCACAGAAGTTTGAAACATTTGAAAATTCTGATGCAATTCCTGACAGCTAATAGCATTTTTTAAAATTTCCAATTCCTGCTGCTGATTTTCACCCACCTTCGGCAAGTCAACCACAAAAGACTTTAACTCATTCCATACCAGTTCTTAATATTTACATATAGTTACCTAGATTTAAGACGCATGATAATAATAAATTTTAAATTCTTCATGAAAAGAGCTTTCATTCAAGTACCAACATGCCTATAGTCTTAAGTCAGTGCCAGAACCACTGACCAAGACCTGTGACCATAGTATGGAATGAGTTAAAATAAATTTCCTGTTTCTCATCTTTTTCTCACAAAATATTGTCTGGGCAGGAGGATGTTATATTATTTTTTGCCACCTAAAGTGTGAAAAACATTGGGATTGACTAGACTAAACAAAGTTGAAACTGTCGACAAAAATGTTGGGATGGTGTAGACTTGCACAAGTCCCTGGTGCATGTTCCTATTTTCCCATCCCACGATCCCACCCAGAAGTGCGATACATTTTCCCCTCCACAAAGTTAACTGAATAATATGATGCCAACTACACGGTGTTATTAAGTAGGTCCTACTATTATTATTTTTTTTTTTTTAACTGGTCGACACTGCCGCCGTGTCGGTCTCAACAGTAGCAGCTATTGAGTCCTGGTCAGTTCTAATCCCATTATCATTGCAAGTGGAAAGTGGCCTTCGATGAATGCATGGCTAGTCACTGGCCACTCAAGCGAGACAAAGCTGACCGTCCCCCTCCGGCTGCCGACACCAGGGACTTGTCAAACTTGTACAAGCCCACTCTGGACTACCATCAATTCGGTGGGAGTGACGTCACAACATCCGGGGTTTCGCGGGATCTTAGAAGTCAAATCAGTGCCACAACTTTCTTATTTTTGCATTAATGCAAAATGATCCACGTCATGATTTAAGTTTTGTTGAGTAAGACCTCTACATTTCTATGTGGCTCTTTTGTCAATTTAAACAAAAACTCTTGCCCTACACCCTACAATGGAAATATATCGATCTCAATCACGATTTGATCAAAGCGGTCAAACCTGTGTGACTGTGAATACAATTGCATGGGTACCGGTCCGTGCATTTTTCTTGGTTAGCGTCACGAACGATGGTTCCTCTTTTATTTTTTTCTAAAGATCGGTTGTGTGTTATAATTGCCATTTAACTATAGTGGTAGAGCTTGTTGCTGCAGTAAATAGTCCATAAACACACTTTATCGCAGTTACTGACAAACTGTCAGCATGATAAACACGCGGCAGCGGTATTTTCACCCGAGCCATGTTTACCTGCGGCTGGCGTATTTTACTCTCTTTCCGTGAAAAAAATTGGACCTCTACTCTATTGTACGCAAAGACTGGTACAGTGGTAGTATGTGTAATCATTCTCACCAATTTACAGCGTTAAATTTTGTTCCTTGCTTTAATAAATTGTCCGTAATCGTCACTTGTCACTCTGCCCTCCTTCCCAATTGTATTCTACAAATAAAATATGTTTAAACCACTTGTGTTCACACAAATGTCACCCATCTTTCAAGCCAGACTTCACAACACGCGGCAGCGAGTTCTACCGAACGAAACAGGGATAGAAAAACTTTTTGATTAGACAGCGAACACTATGTCTGTGATCGATTCTGGGCCCTTGTAGTTTCCGACTAAAATAACGACGCATCTGTTTGAAATAGAAGCAGTTTTGAAGGGGTTCCCGCTAAAATACTTTTGTTTCAGCCAATGGGAGAGCTTGTTGTTAAAATAGACAAGGTTCTGAGCATTCTAACGATATAAACAACATGGCGCGGAGACAAAAAAATCGAGATTGAGACGATGAAATCACCCAATTTTTGCGCAGTTTTGCAAAGTTACATCATTCAAATTGTCACAAGCAACGACCCGTTCATTGATTTAAATCATCGTAGAAGGAAAATATTCATTTTAACGCCGCTCGAAATAGCCATCGGCAAGAACTGACGTTTCTCTACAATAAAATGTGCATGGTTGCATGTAAATAAACAACAGTCAACACAAGGAATTTGAGACGGCCTTGAATCTGTCACGTGCTTGACTGCTCATGAATAATTCATAGCAGCGACAAGCCGGCAAGTTTGACAAGTCTCACTGGACGCCCTCTGAATGAGGAGGTGCACTGCAATTAATCCTTCATTACACAGTAGCTCAATTAACTGCTTCTGAAGAGGAGTGCGTTATGACCGCTCGCTTGTCTGTGTGATAAGAAACACAGTGCAGACCGCCCGGCGCTTATCATCTGGAGTCAATGTTATCTGGTTATATACACGTTCCACGCCAATCAGCTGGGTAAAGCTACGACGTGTGTTTACTTAAAATTTAATTTGGCAATGAATTTGATTTTAAATAAAATACGAAAGACAGTTCAGTGAGACTTGAGCAAGTCTAGGGATGGTGGTGATGAGAGAGAAGAATAAATTTTAATCCAAGGAGCCTTCAGACTGGTAGTTCCTGAATCATCTTTCCTTCAGTCAGTTGTTGTCTCAAAGGCCTTTGATATTGAGAGGATTTTTGTTATTTTACTGTGAGGGGATTTCTACCACTTTACTTACTAGATGGAAAGAATTAGCTTGGTCAGGGAAGTTTCAATGTTAGTTTGCAGTGTACACACTGGTAATGCTAGTGGCAAAGTTGTACAGTAGGTAGTGTCTCCTTGGTGTATAGTATCCCCTGGGGACTCCAGATAAGGGTACAGTCTGAGACTAAACTCAGCCAGTAACAGTCCCTAGCCAGTAGATGTAACCTCAGAGCATGAGAGTCTGGTAAGATGGGCCCAGTACAGGCTGGTAAGTTGGGTTGTGTTCAGATGGGCGCAGCACAGGCTGGTAAATTGGGTGGTGTTAAGATGGGCGCAGCACAGGCTGGTAAGTTGGGTTGTGGTAAGACGGCTGCAGCACAGGCTGGTAAGTTGGGTTGTGGTAAAACGGCTGCAGTACAGGTTGGTAGTGGGGCTGTGGTAAGACGGGCCCAGCACAGGCTGGTAAGCTGGGTTGTGGTAAGACTGGCTTTGTGCAAGATGGTAAGATTGGCACAGGTACATTATACAGTAAAACCTGTGTTAAGTGGGCACCCTTGGGACCAGGCAAAAGTGCCCACTTAAGACAGGTGCCCACTTCGCAGAGGGTCAGCCTGCTGGGCCATACAATAAAGTACAAGTACATGTATATGTACATAATACTCTGTAGGGGGCTGCACAGGGCATTCATTTAGAATAGAATAAAAACAACTGTTCCTTGACATACTTCCTTTTATTAACCAGTAATTTCCTGAATAAATGACAACTATTGATTGAAAAAAATTATGCATTGGAAACATTTATCACTGTTAAATATCACTTGAAAAAGTCTGTGTGAGTACATGTCCTTGTAATAAACAGTCTTCACACTGTATTTGTAGGCACTTGCAGAAGCTACCATGAGTACCCAATGAACAAATCAGGGGTGACATGTGAGGTTGATCAATTGTGTGACCTATGAAGAAGAAAAACAGTTGTTGTTTCACTGTTATGTTAGTTACACCAGTGCATTGTTATGAAAATGTGTATGGCTGTTTGTTTTAACATTTGGAGAGGTTGCTGTATTCACTCAGTGTGTGCCGGGTCATTGAGTTCAATGAATACTTTGCAGGGTCACTGCAGAGTCACTGAGTTGGCCTGTTTTGTGGGTGAATCACATGTAATTGGTAAACATGTGGAATAAGCTAGAATGGAGACCTACATTCATATGAGGTGATTCAGACAGGTCTCAATGCACCGTGACTAATTTTGGAAAACTCTGGAACAAAGTAGAGATTTCTGAAGGATCTGACACTAGCTGTGTGTTGTCATCAAGCCATTGGGACTGTGAGCCATTGTTTACATTGTACCTACTGAGTGTGGACAGTGTCTTGAGTGGACTTGTATATTAGGTGCTACCCATTTACACTTTGTACCTGTGGAGTGTGGACATTGTCTTTGAGTGGACTGGTATACTGTACCACATTGGAACCAAATCATAGCTCTGTGGGATTGGATCAGCGCCACACCTTTCAGTACCACATTGGACCCAAACTGTACCTCTGTGGGATTTGTACCAGATCATTTGGCACCTGTCATAGGACTTGGAACTGTGGTACAGTACCTGTGGATAATTTCACCAGGAATTGGGATTTACCTAAGACTGTTTGACTGTTGAAATATCAGTGGGGAAAAGTTTACCTACTTTGCACTGATTTTGATGGTTAATATATTGCTATTGTTAAAATTATATCATTGTTGTCTTTCTTTGTTGAGTTCTGCTAATATTCACAAGGTGGGCATCGTAACATGCATAACAAGCAAGAAGTGTAAATATCATGTTCATGTAATCACTCATCCAGAGCCCCCTAAGCCAGGTAAATAGGTTTCAAAGGGATTAGCAGAGCAACATAATGCTAAGAAAAGAAAGCAGCAGATGCTCTGTGCCTTTGCACCCTCTTGTTGGTAAGAAAAACAACAGTTTGACATATTATTGAGAGATATTTGAAGGGTAAACAAAAAAAAAGATTAATTATGGTGCCCACTTAAGCAAATAAAGGTATACAGAATGCCCTTTTAGGGTGCCCACTGCCCACATAAGACAGGTGCCAACTTAGTGGAGGGTCCATTAACATGGAATTTAATGGGGGGAAAAACAGGACCGGGCAAAAGTGGCCACTAAACACAGGTGCCCACTCGGACAGGTTTTACTGTTCAGTGGTACCTGTCTTGAGAGACCCCGCGAATGACAGACCATATATCTTTTTAAGACCGCTTTCTCAGAACACTGTGCTGTCTTTTTCATGTTATTATACCTCTAATGAAAGACCACCTGTTTTGAGAGACCACATTTTCACCTACCCTAGGGGTGGTCTCTCAAGACAGGTTTTACTGTGCATCAGGAGGTCAGGCAGCACAGTCAGGGACTAAGTTGTTCCACAGGGAGCAGAGAAACATAGAGCAGTAGGAGAGGAGAGAGCATTAGCTCACACAGAGCTCATGATAATGAATGGTCATCATGGACTTGTACATATTTCATCCTGATTACTTTAACCCTTTCCCCCTTAAACCGGCCAAAACCTGCCGATGGTCAAATGTCGTCTGCTTCAGTGTTATCAACTAATTTCAACAGTTATGAAAAACAATTTTGACTGAGAATTGTAGAACAGCCCTATCAAGATCACATGCCCCAGGTCAACAACTTTCCTTGGCATGAGTTGGGCACTTAGTGCCCAACTCATGCCAAGGAAAGTTGTTGACTCCAGTGTCAATTCAAGGGGGAAAGGGTTAAATAATAAATGGTTTTAAAAAAGGATCCAAGGACTTATTTAGCATTATTAGGTACAAAAACATAGCAACCGCTGGAAAGTGGTGGGTTGGACCTGATAACACCCATTTTCATTAGGTGCAATAACCTACCAATAGTTTCGACAACCAGAAACACCTATCTTGCCATAGGAGTTGCTCTTTGTTTCAATTCTGTGTAGACCAACCACAGTTGAGGTAAAACAACTGTACAAGCCTGTCTTTGAGACTAAGGGATCCTTAACCCTGTATGATCCTTAATGCTTTCCTAAAAAATGTTCTGCATCATTTTTTTTTCTGTTTGTCCAAAGTTTTATCCTAAAAGCTTACGATACTAGAACAGAACACACTGCAATCTAGTGTACAACATGAACTCATTATGAGAGTATTATGTTTCACTTCAGTGTTTGTTTTTTGTTCTTTGGGATAAGGTTGGGGAAATTAATACTGCTCCACACAAGATTTGATATAGTGAGTTTTCTGATGCTTACTATATGATAAATTGAACTAGCACTATAAAAACAGTGTGCTACTGGGTTGTTTAATAAACAGACCTGAAAAAATTTCCCATCTGATATTCCCCAATAAGCTGCCTTGTGACAAGTTCACAAAATTATCACCCCTTCACCCATCACAGAACAACTGCAGTCCTCATTGCATGAAACTTGATTAATTGATGTGATTGTAGTAAAACAAACCTTGCCAATATTAACTGTCTTGTCATGCTCAAAAGTCCTGGCCAAAGCCTCCCAAGTTGGTGCTAAACGTTCACAAAGTTCGCACCAAGGAGTATAGAATTTAATAAAGTGGCTTCCTTTTTCTATCGTCTTCTGGAATGTCTGGTCCGTAAGCTCCCCAAGACCGAACTTGGGCTCTGGGGATTTTGGCATATCCTCCTGAGAAAAAAGATGAAGAAACAAAAAATAGTGTTAATGTTTGCAACAAAGTCTGTAGATGGTTATTCAAAAAAAAAATAAATAAAATAATAATAATAATAACAATCGTCATACATGTAAAAAATAATACATAAGACATTATGAAATTTAGCCCTTTCCTCATTTGAACTCTTTCTGCCTTGTTCATAACAAAAAAAAAAAAAACAAAAAAACAAAAAAAAAAACAAAAAAAAAAAAACCACCTGAATAATTTTGACAATTCCATTTTCAAATTCCTTCCAAAAAGATGCTCCATCCAAGTAACAGCATCTTACCATTACAGGAAGTTACAAGTGGATCGAGATAACGTTTCTCCTCAGAATAAGAAGGATGTATCACTGCGTATTGCACCTGAAGATATTCATGTCATTAAGTTTCTGAAGCATAGTTAACTTGTAAATGTGATTATACATTGTGAACATTAAATTTTCAGTCTTTCAATCTATTTCTGCATGAATCCACTTAACTAGAGGTACAATAAGCTGGGTTTGCCAGATAATCTGAAGCATAAAGAGTAGAAGGTGTATGTGCAAACCAATAAGTTCTGCGAGCTATCCAACCAGCAGATGTTACTTTTGTCACCAGGGCTAGGAAACAAACATTTTCCATCTGGCAACTTTGGTTCATATGTTGAATTCTGCAAGTCATGGGTTTACAACTACATGTATTTCAGACATCAAACTGGCCCAGTAAATAGCAAGTGGAAACAAATTTCATCTGCATAAAAAGTGCAATCACCAGAGAGGTACCTCGGTGTCTTCTGCAATGGCCCTAACCTCAATGTTAAAAAAAAAAAAAAAAAAAAAAAGCCTTTCTTTCATTTTACACACTACAGGAATCTTGTTGGCATGCTTGTCCTTATACAGTGTCTCCAAAAGGAGTGAGCCACCACTTTTTGGTCACCATTTTTTGAGGTTTTCATGTAAAGTACTGCTAATTTTGGATAATCTGCCTCATGAAAATCTTATCATTTTTGTATACGCTTTGTGAAAATAAATCCATGCGAATGCTCACAAATATGCACACTTAACCAACTACCTGAGACTGTGGAATTATGTTCATGAAGTGTATGCAGTTCTGCTGTGCCCTCTTGTGGTAATCATACAAACTAATATTTGTCATTCTGTGCTGCATGTACTTGCATTTGCAGCTATATTTTTTTCCTTTTTTGGATATCTTTAACAACAACCTTCTTTCCTCATATGATCTTTGTCTATTTATTCTTTTAATAAAGCACATGCATGCACACAGATGCAAGTACACACACACACAGACACACTACCTGGGTTAATCCACCTTTTGCTTTGAAACTAGTTGCCTGCCACACTGACCTATCTCTGTGATCTCTCCACTCCACTTGCATTAGAGATAATACAAAGCTTGGTCTGCTTTGTTGGCCATGAAACTAAACAGAATGAATAACATCTAAAATATGCAACATGATGACTATTAGTGTTCCACGGAACTTCAAGCAATGACAAGCATATTCCACTGATGGAACTGGACATACATGTACTGTAAATTGCTTTTTTTTTTGCACGTTTGATTTTCACAGTTCTGTAATTTTGACATTTTGTTGCAGTTTTAATTTCACTATTTTGGACATAATTTGTATTCAAACAATGTTAAAATACTATTATGTTGTTTTTATTTTGGCGGTTTTGTGTCATCAGTGAAATAAGCAAAAATAGGAATATGGCGAAATGAAAGAAATTTACAGTACCTTCAATGCAAAGCATTGACTCAAGGATCCACCGAGCCCTAAAGAGCATGTTATACTTCTTGTTGGAAATGGAAAATTAAAGGGTATGTAATTCTCACATACAGGAGTTTTCCACTGCATCTGAGCCAATCATCAAATAGACAGAAAAAAAAATTAAAGTGTGTTTTGATTGAGGGATTGGGTGAGGGGGTGAGGGTTGTGAACCTTTTTTCAGAATTTTTCTTACCTCTAGTGGCCCATGCAATTGCTGTTTGACAAAACTATCCAATGAATCAAGATCTCTGTTTCCATTGAAAACAATGCCCTCTTTCTCACCTCCTTCTTTGAAGAACTTCAACCTGCAACATTTTTTCGTTTAATATTTGTTGTTCGTATTATGCTTGACTTCCTTCTTTACACCAATGAAATACAACAACAGCTACATAACAAAATATTGATAAAAGCTCTCCCCCATACATGTTAAATTATCACTTTTTGAGTGTGGTTACTTAATTTATTTCTCTCCCAAGTGGCTCCCGTGATAGTGTAAAACCTCTCTAACCAAACATCTCAGTATACTGAACACCTCTCTATACTGAACACCATTTTTCGGTCCAAAATATATACTTTCAATGTTATCAAACCTCCCTATACCGAACACCTCACTATACCGAACACTTTCTTCTGGTCCCATGAGTGTTTGGTATAGGGAGGTTTTACTGTAATTACTTCCTTCATAGGAGTTAACCTGACACTCTAAATCACAGTGTAAGACCTAGCAAAGCCAGTGGTGTGGAAACTAAAAGCTGTGGGAAAAGCCTGACCGGTTTCGATTAGAAAGAATCTCATCAAAAAAAAACAAACAAAAAAAACCACTCTAAATCTTACACTGTACAACTTAATAAGTCTTGTTACCACTCTGATAACACAATCTTTTCAACTTGTTTTGAATGTATTTATTATCAGTGGTTAAAATATTGTATTCTATCTAATTAACGCCCTCCCCCAACTTTTTTTCATGGGGGGCTGCTCCTGCGGACAGCACAGAGGGCAGGGCTCATGGCAAGTGATGCCACAGGTGTTTTCTCAAATTGAATTCAGAATCTGGATGCAACAGTTGGGATTCTCTGCCGGACAAAGTTTCTCAAGATGCATATGTGTGAAAGCTCGCACAGTTGCAGACAATTGCTGCCCATCGTGTCATGACGACATGAACATGACAGGGCCAGAATTTCGTGGGAATCCCTTCTCGTAAAGATTATCCTTAACTTGTCTTTCTTTATAAAGAAAACTAACTGACAAAAATCTAAATAGATGCTCACAAAATTTTGTGAAATTCTGGCCCAGCATGATGAGGTAATACAAGTAGAACGAATACAGTAAGTGTTTCTTTAATCAGTGAGCTGAAAAATCTATCTATATGACTAGAGATCCTGTTTACTGTCACAGCAAAACTACGATACTTGGCGCTTGAAGCATTGCCAAGTTAATGACAGCATGAAGGCCCAATTATCATATAGTTAGTCAAGTTCCTCCAACTTTATTATCCAATATCAAAATACTTGATAAACTAAATCAGTGCATGCAGAGCTCTTTTGCCCAGCTCACACCAACAATATATGGGATAAAGACAGGCATGGACCAGAACCTATATGTCAAAAATCATTATCACGAGTGTTATTGTTGTTGTCCAATCTTCATCCCCATACGTACACCAATATCAGAACTGCAAACTGCACTGGACCACATAAAACAAAGTTTCATACCAATTAAGTCTCCAAACACAACTTCAAAAATAATTCTAGGAGTATTTCTGTTTTAGGCTTTGCTAGGTTTTGGTTTTACTGGACATCTGTATTACATTATTATAAGTTGGCTAGTTACCATGCACCAGTTCCCACTTTTCACAGATCTTAACCAGGGATTGATGATGATTTGAGTAATGATGCTGGTCTCAATTGTGAATCTTGTACCTCTATTGTCTCTCCTTATGTTTCTCTAGAACCGGCTCGGTTGTCAAAAAAGCCACCGATGTTACTGTTGACAAATCACATGACAAATACAAGCAAAGCTCCGCATGATGTCCTAACCACTGGTAAACGGTCTGACTTATCCGAAAAAAGAAAATAGTATTATTTCATAGATGGATTAGCGTAGGTAAAATCCCGCTATTGTGGCAATGGAGTGGACAAGATTCCTCATTCTTCATAGCTGATGAACATAACACAAAAACAGACGCATCTCTAGAAGTATTGGACCGCCTATACAACAACATGATAACAAACTCTGAATGCAAACTCCATCAAATGATTACATACTGGGAACATGACATGAAGACACAGACGGATTAGTTGCCTCAAACAGAAAATGCATTATTTTGGACTGCTCATTCTTCGATGTCCATACATTCATGAAACTTATCATCTGAGCCTGAGTATCAACAGCTACTGCCGCTGTATCATCATCTACTGTTCCTATTTATGTCACTGACTGCTCAAAAAGGCTGCCAAATTCAGTCAGTGATTAACAAAATTTAGTGAAGTGGCATGGCTTCAATTTCTATGCAGGAACAGGTGTGAAGAAGTCCATGCTTTCACCAAAGAAAGATAATGAAGCTACATGATTGCCAAGGAATAAGCTGTAGAAGAGACACATTCACTCGTACCCCAAGGCTACGGGTCTCAGCTGGTGTTGAGTACCACTGTCCTCACTTCAACTGACATTCGTATCCTGTCCCATGACTTTGCTGCAACCCTGGCTCTTAACTATTGAACTTTCATCCACCACGTGACGACTACTTGGAGTATATTTGGACCATAATTTTAAAATGTTATCATGAAGACTAAAAAGTGATACAATTATGTTAACAAACAGATCCACCTTCAAATTTAACTTTTTCATCACGAAAGATGAAATGAGGGAGAAGGCATGTGTAACCAAATGATGGACTAGCAGTTCACATTATTAATGATATCACATGTGATATATTATATAAAATTTAACCATAAATGATTAAAGATCTGAAAAGTTTTCTTTTACTCATAAAGAACTTTTACTGAACTTGGGCCAGTAAACTAAAATCAATAAGCACTTATGAGTTGAACTCTAAATAAACAATTACGTACACAGGAAGTTGCCTAACACATTTTATTCCAGCAACAGTTGAGAATTAAGGCACTCTAATACTTTTACAACTGGAAACAAACTAAATTATTCAGAGTTTTAGAATTTCAACTTGGAGGTATATTGCCTCAAGTTGCATTCAGAAGGTGTATTTAGGGTAGTTTTAGTGCCTTACCTTGGCGAACCTGTACTTTGAATTAAATTCTTGCTGTTATATAAATATTCAGTGTAGACTGAATCGTTTAGTAGATTATCAGAGTCAGTACAGGTTCTCCTAGCAATTTGGAGCTTTATTCCACAACACAAGAAGAAGAAAATATTGTCAAACTGCTGCACATCTGTTGATATTATTGAACTTCAACTCAACAAGTAACAAAACGGTTTTGCCAAGTTATCAGATGTGGTTAGCTTATTGTTTTTTGGACTTCATCATTAAACAAGTAACTTGGTTACAATTTTGGCTAAATCTATATTTATAAGCGGTTGTCAACAGGTGTGTCAGCTTGATTTTGGAAGTTATTTTGAACATCAAAAAAGTAAGCCATGCTATACACTGCTAAGGAAAATATTTTCATTACTCACATGGGAAATCCATTGATCCGCTGATTAGCACAGACTGAAGTCTGTGCAAAACAGTCAACCTGTAAATAAAACACAGATAGTGCCCATGATATAAAGAAAATTTGCTGTATAATCAGTTATATTCCATAGCATAAAATTTCC
This sequence comes from Hermodice carunculata, assembly GCA_964020975.1. Taxonomy (NCBI): domain Eukaryota; kingdom Metazoa; phylum Annelida; class Polychaeta; order Eunicida; family Amphinomidae; genus Hermodice; species Hermodice carunculata. The sequence goes on along the minus strand of OZ026623.1, from coordinate 59,908,133 downwards.
TTAATCAACTCCAGATGAGAATTTTGTAGCATAATTGCGTTTTCACAAATTGACGTTGAAAAAGAGGCATCATATATGATCAAGATACCTACTGAGTGCTGACCCATGTTAGTTTTCATCAAGCATACCTACAGGTCCTGCCTTGTAATGATATGGGCAAAAACAGCATTTAACATAAATTATCACATATTATGACAGGATATTATAGGTAGCAATAAAGAGTCCACTTTTCAGAGGGGAAAAGAGCAAGACAAAAGATTATACTTTGCACTCCTACAATGATGATGACATCTATGAACAGCCTATATTCATTATTTTATTGTAATTTTTTGGTACAAGCTCGTGAGCTGAAAGCAAAATTTGTTATATTAAATTTGTAGCTGTGTTCTGGTGCACTTCTGGCTTCCTATGTTAAAAATGTGGCTAGCTTAATTTACCAGGTTTACTGAAACCAAGATAGTAGGCCTATTAAAGGGATAAACCTTGGGGTATTCAGCATGGATCTACACATACACATAATTATGCGCAAATTGCCATTGTTAACTTTGTGTTTGCAAATTCACAAATTTTTAGCCATGAGTCAGAAGTGCTGAAGACCACTGTAATCATACAATGCCCCTGCACCAATGTAGCTGGTACACACTGTGACAAAACAGAACTAGTTTCGCACACAAAAAAAAATTGTGTCTACAGTGGGAAATCATTCATGCTTTTCAAATTCAGCAAACATTTTCCTCATCTGAATTATTGTAATATTCAAAGTCCTTGAAAATAGACATTTCATTCAAGTACCAGCACACCTTAGCCTGCTGTGCAGACCATAGTCTATCTTTATCTCTACTGCATTTGTTCTGTCACAGACCTAGACAAATATTTATGATTTTGTTGATAGAATTGGCAATAAAGCTGATCACCCTTCCTGTGGATGGAAAAACCGATCAGGATGTTGATCACTATCAACTTGGCCATATTCAGAATGTGTACCCTTTTTGCACTATGGACTGTTACCATAGTGACCAAAATAGACCAATAAGAATTTGAGTCACCTTTTCAGTGCTAAAGCAACCAATCATGCAATCAATGAGCAGACTGCATTGAGTGAAGAAATCAGTGATTGGCCTTTTAAGCAGGAACAGCACACCCATATTCCAAGGTAAAAGAATCGAGATCTATGTTAAAAGAAAACCCCAGATCACAGCTTGCCTGCACCTGACATTGTGACATTGGACTTACACTTTCCCTTGCCACTAGTTTGCTATAAGTATACACCATATGTAACATCATCATTTCCTATCAGGATGAGGTTACACTAGAACCACATTGTTGTCACTGTACTGAGCTCATAATGCAGGGATCCTCAGAATATTGCCTAAATGGAGGTGGGGGGGGGGGGGGAGAAAGGGAGGGGAGGTGCACCCACATACAAGTTATACCTTGGCTAAGTTGTATTTAATGTCAATTTGCAACAAACAATAGTTTAGCTAAAGAATGGCCTTCACTTTGGATTTTTACCAAGCAGTTTCCAAAGCAAGTTATAATTATGTACATGATGTACAGTACAGTAGTCCTGGCCAGCTCTTAGGAGCCTGGTCAAAATCATATTTCCACATTACCGTTTTTTTAGCTGCCTTTAGTACATCATAAATGCTTATTTTTTAGGGGAATTTGTGTTCACAGAATTTTGATTGATAAAATATGGTGTTCTCACTTCTTTTCTTCAAACACCTCAATTACTTTCATGCCGTTCTTCAAGTCCAGCTATTCAATTTTACACACAATGATTTTGCTGTTTTATTGTATTTAACTAATTAGTTAATTTTACAACAGAAGATGGTGTATGTCAAGGCTTACATAATACTGCGTTATCTAGTTACACCTTGAAGAACTGCAAGTGAAAGTGTCATTTGAATGCCATTGACATACAATGTACAGTAAAACCTCTCTAACTGCGACGGCAAGTACTTTGATGAAGTCAAAGTCAGGAATCTTACCTTGGCTATCACGACGTTACTGTTCTTATCCTCTTTGTACTTTTTTGCAAGATCATCAAATGTCAGTGCCACCCTCTTGCACAAGTCACTGCTGTGTAAGAGAAATATATATATATGTATTGTACAATACAGTATATGACTATGACAACACACATCTAACATAATGTTCTCACGACATGGCACAGGCTTTTTTTTTTTTTGTAATGATCCTTTCCCAGTCAGATGCACATATCCAAATGTGCACCGAAACTTTTTATTCAGGGGCAGACCCGGGATTTGTATACAAGGGGGTTGTGAGCCGAAATAGGAGGCCCCAAACGTTTGGGGCCACAGTTGCCCCAAAGATGGCATGACAGTGTCCCAACTTTGGCGAAGCTCTGAGAGCTCATGGCCTTTGTTCATTTGTAGAGGCCGAGAGCAGTGTTTCTAGACACCTAACATGTCTAAATTGTCCTCTGCTTTGTCTTTTTAAAATTTTGTGGGGGGTGGGAACTTGTGCTTCTGGCTGTCCCCCCTCCCCTGATTCATGCCTGTTTTGGAGGCCTTATGTTCCTTATTCAGGGACAGGATTCAGATTTGACGGACATGGATGAAATAGGGAGGTAAGCTGCAACCCATCCCATCCTCCCAGCCATCTACAAAGAGCTCACTGGATTTGCATGTTTTCATCCTAAACGTTTTCAAACTATTTTGGATACTAAACATGCTAATTATGTACGAGAAAACGAAGATAGAAATGATGGACTAAGACTACATTGCAACCTCCATCCTTCAGTAGATGTTGTGACATGGCATTTTGTGGAGAAAAAAGCCCTACTTAATCTCATATCATAAAAATTATTACACTTGGATGCATGAAAGTGTATGTCAAAATGTAGCTCTTAAAACACTCTATACCATTATTTTTGAAGACTACAGAATAGAAGCACCAGTGAAGATATAGACTGAAAAGTGGCTTTGTCCCTAATTTGGCACATTTCATGAGAACCAGTGAAATGTCGAAATGAGCCTGTTCCTTACATATTCTTGCATGTTAGATATGTGGATTTTGTCAAGAAATACAGGGAATCTATAAGAAACTGTGACAGAATGTAAGGAAATGTCTGAATTTTGTAAGAAATATGTATGAAACTTGTGAGCTATTGGAAGGAACAATTTCACAAAAACGTTAAAAAAAGAAAAAAAAATGAGCAGACCCCCATGATGGCATGAATGATTTCAATATTGTAATTGTTCCGGGAATGACACGTCACAAATTACAGGTATACTCACCTACCCCGAAAAAACATAACAAAGTGGTTCTTTTGGGGTAGTTCGACTGGAAAAGTTTCGGCAGTGTAGCTCACTATATTGGGTCCATAATAATCATCGATTATATTAGATTTATAATCACTACAGGCAACTGCAGTAACGAAGAAAAGGATAATTGCAACTGGAGCAACACCGTCTGTCATGTTGATTGAAGCAGCAAGCCACTTCGTTAGCTCGGCAATATCCGGTTTGCGCATTACTTACACTGTAAGTACAGCATCTACATAAATTCAGTGGACACACGCACAGCCTATGGGTATGCCGAGTGTGTGATGCAATGTTCAAGGAGTGGGAAAGTTATGGTTGTTTTTTTTTAATGATACTGGCTTCCTGTTTACAGGACCGCGCCTAACATTACAAGCGAATTGGTTGCCACAGAGTGGACGAGGTGTTCAAGTTCGAATGGAAAGCTCGTCTTTTGTAACAAAAATAAACAGTACTGGTCTTTTGATAATCTTGCATCCCTCGTGTCGTTTTTGCATTAATAATTCACCAAGAAACGACAGCAACAGCTGACTTTGGTTCTTCAAATCTGGCGGGGCGCCCACTTCGGTAAAGTTCGGAAATAAGACTCGCCGTAAACAAGGCGGAAGCTATCGTCACACACCCATTCTGCCCTACTGCTGCGTGGTTGTTTTATCCCCTTGTGGCATATGGGTATGAAAAGCCCCACTAGTCACCTCGGGCGCAGTCACTTAAGATCAAATTTGTCACCTCTGGACAATTTGGTACATTTTCTCCTTCTCCCTTGCAGATCGAGTTGTTTCGCATACAGAAGAAATCTTTATTGCACTAATCGCCCATGTTGGGCCAATGCATACAAAGGGGCCCTCTATGGGGCAAACACTGAACTACTAACTGAAACACCGAACAAGATGCCATCTAGTGGCAATTGCGTAAGTTACGTGATACTAAAATAAATTAGGATGAATAAAAGAGAATGAAATAAGAGTGCTTTATTACATAATTACTGAGTGTCCATTTCAAGGCTGTATTCAAAGCTATTAGTCCATCTATAATCCATGATTAGCACCCGTATAAGTGGGAAGTGAGATGAAGAACAACTGCTTAAGTGTCCAGGTTGATATGGGGGCCCATATCCCGAAATAGTGTCCATCACATGGTCCCTTCAGGTTTACACAACCAGGAAGCAATAACTACCCCTATACTGTGGAATATCCACTTCAATTGAACATGTTGTAATTATGTGTCACAGAAGTTAACTTGCAGGGATCTACATCAAGCAGGTGTCCATTATACACAGATCATTATTACGGTCAACACAGTGGTAGCACCACCAGTAGCATTAACCACCCAGCGCTCGGTTCCTCTTGTCAAAAGCTATTTTACAGAACTTTGCAGTTTCGTTGCACATATCCCCTTTTCATCATTCTTTTAAGTGCGATGTAAGAGCTTATGATCCGCTTTGCACCCTGTAAGAGTAACCAATTCACATGCCAGTGGCTTCTACTCAAGCATATTTATTTATGTCCCACCTGCAATACATTTTATGCTAAAAAGTATAATAAAAACACTAAAAACCTAGCTGCAGCCGCTCTGTTGGCCTATAGATCTATGAGAGACAAACAAATGTTCTGGGACAAATATTTACAAGATGTTGAGTATTTCTCCTTATATGTAAGCATGACCATATAGGATTTTGGCTAAACATTTCACAATGACACTGTGCCCAAATAACCATTCATTTTATTGAAGTTATCAAAATTCGGTCCCCTTGATGTTACCAAATCAAAGAGTGGTTTCCTTTCATTTTCATAGAAATAACGTTTAAATCGTATATGTCGTCCTGACTCCTCCTAGTCCGCAATGAAAAGGGTTGATAACCTGCGGAAACTTGTGTACAATTTACCCAGGTCAACTTCAGAAAAACTCAACATTTGTTTCGTACGACCTACTTTAGAGTATGCGGGTGTTCTCTGGCACAGTTGTACAATATGGAGCAGACAGATAAATTAGAAAGAGTTGAACTTGCGGCAGCTAAAGTGGTAACAGGTACCTCCAGACTTGCGCCTAATAGACTCGTCTATGCTGAAACTATATGGGAAACTTGCATGCAAGAAAAGAAAAACAAAAACTTATTTATCTACACAGAATACTAAATGACAGCGCACCTTTATACTTGCAAGAAAGATTGCCACCATCCATGGGATCAGGTTATAACATGAGAAATCCATTGAACATCCCAGTAATGCGATGTAGAACCAGCTTAAGACACGACTCCTTTTTCCCGTCAACAATAATGCTCTGGAATTCGCTAGACTCAGACACACAAGCCTGTCCTTCAGTCGCAGCCTTCAAAAGTGCATGTGCAACTAGTATTTCTCGATGCTACCAAAGCATTCTATCGGGTTGAGTATACTAAATTATTTAAACTCTTACCCACGAAGGGATTATATCCAATCACAGCTAGCCTATTATTGAATATGTACACAATTCAAGTCATAAGCGTTGTCTAGGGTAGTGCTACTTCTCAGCCATTCAGTTGCACAAATGGTGTCAAACAAGGGGCAATAATCTCCCCCTTATTGCTCTGTATCTATATTGATGAATTATTGAAACGCCTAAAAATTTCTGGGTTTGGATATCACATTGGCCATCACTTGACAGGTGCATTGGCTTATGCTAATGATGTAGTCCTTCTTGCTCCCACTGTTGTTTCGATGTTGAAATTTTAGATACACGGGTTCAACTTTTTCTGAAGAATATCATGTAAAATTTAATCCTGACAAAGGTAGCTGTAAAAATTACTCAAACTTGCTTGTTTTTGGACAATTTACCAATCCCCAAAGTTGACAGATTTGAGCATCTTGTCCATAGGGTTTGGCTAAATGCTTTGCAAGAAAGTATATCACAACGTATATAACAATTTCATATCGAAGTTAATATGTTAATGGCACAATTTGGCAATGCTTTTTCTGATACAAGATACAATCATTTCAAAACTTATTGTATGCCCTTTTACGGGTGCCAGCTGTGGAATTACTCCAACCGAGAGGTTGAACGTTTTTGTACTGCCTGGCGCAAGGCCGTTAGGTATCTCTTTGGCGTCTTCCACGCTGAAGTCATAGTATATTGCTGCCGTTAATTTCTGATGACCTTCCGATAAAAGTACAGCTGCATAAGATATTCATTAGATTTTTCCACAAAGCTGTGATCTTGCGCACTTCTGTCTCTCCATGGTAGTAGTTCTGCCTCTTGTAATTCTTTGAATTTCATTATCTCAGAATATGAGTTAGACAAATATACAGTCAAAGATTCTTGTTTGCGACATATCATTCATGTAATGTCAATTTCAGCATTGCCTGGAAACAATAACGTTACAATGAGCATGTTTCTAAGAGAGCTATGTTTGGCTCGGGACATGAAGTTTTAAACTGGACTTACCCGACAAAAACTATGTGAGATAATATTCTTTCTTTGGTGTCATAAAAAAGGAAGAATTCTCACATGTGAACGTGTTCTATGCACCAATACATAGACACACTTAAGTGATTATATATATATATATATATATATATATATATATATATATATATATATATATATATATATTTGAGCGTGTTTGCCCTTTTCCCCTCTTATTCAGGTTATATGTATATGTAACTGTGTACTTCATGTGTACGAAATAAAGGAATTATAGACTGTAACATAGAAGCTTGTTTCCACTGTTGAAGATTAACCGCAGGTACAGTCATATGGCGCGTGAGGTTACACAATCAGTGTACCTCTTGTATTCGACTATTGGACACAAGATTTTTGTTTGTTACACACTTGTTATACACTAACTTGATGTACAGGAATATCATGTTGTATTTGCCAGGAGTGGAGTTTTTATAAGCTTCGCTTTCTCTTCCAATTCTTTTTCTCGTGAATTAAAACATGTTCAAACCAATCTCCATATTCTGCTTCGCTGACGCAAAAGGGCAGACTCTTCCATTTACAGGAACACAATTAGGTCCATATCATCCAGTTTCAATTTGTATAGGGGCAACACCGCATACAAACATAGCTAGAGTTGTTCTATGTTTTACTGGCATTCTAATTTTCACATAATTTTCTGGTTCGACGTTGTATTTGAATAACCTATACACACGCAATTTATAAAGTCCATCCCTGCACATGGCCTGTTCTCGATTTAACGCCTCCTGCCACTTCTCAGTAAAAGTGTTCCACAGGGCGTTTTCCACCTGACCTTTCACAACTGACCACTGAATTTGCCTGGTGTAGTCACTTAGTGGCTGCAGATTGATTCGATTAAACATACAGCGGCGGACCCAGTTATGCTTATTCCTATCGATATTCGCCCCCTGGAAGACAGGACCATGTATGCACAGGTCACTCATACCTGTTAGCCTGCACCATGTTTTGGAGATGCAGATCTATTGATACCATGCTGACGGCGGTGAGACATCAGACATCAAAAATGAGGTCACAAGGTCATAGGGATAAGGTCATGCAGGGTCAGGTATTGGGGTCATGGGGTACATGGTTTTGGGGTCACGAAGGGTCGGGTATTGGGGGCATGTGGTGTAAGGTATTGGGGTCATGGAGGGTCAGATTTTAAGTGCACTGGGTGTCATCAGATGTATTTCCTCAATTCTGTCTGGGTCCCAATCATTGTGAGAGTTGCCTGCATGACAATCCAGAATGGTGATATTAAAAGGCCAGTTAGTATGAAAGAAGTATTAACAAATTTGAAAATTAAACATAGTTGTTAATTATGACAAAGAATTCTTTATTCTTGGTGATCTCTATATTGACTGGTATAATATAACAGATAAAACTCATGGGTTGATTCCATATCATCATTCCAATTATCTCAAGTAGTATGTGACCCACCCAGAATAATGAAGACTACAAGTACCCTCATAGATCACATCTATATGTCAAATAAAAGGTGTGTGAAACATTTAACTGTACCAAAAATTGGTATTAGTGACCCTTTCCCAATTTGCATTATTTTGAAAAATGTCAGTGTTGGTAGTGCCAATGATCCTGGTAATACTGCTGTAGGGTACCGCTGCATGAAATATTTCAAGGCCAATAAATTTCTTCAAGACATGCAAAACTTGAATTGGGAAAACCTGTATATTACAAGTGACGCAAATGAAGCTGTAAATGTGTTCATAGAAAATTGTGCCAGAGTACTGAATGTACATACACTCATTAAAATCCATCAAGTATTGAGGCACCTCAAGCAGCCTGAATGGACAACAGAAGAGGTTATTGATGATATGAAAACTCGCGATCACTACAAAACCAAAGAGGACTTTGATATGTACAAGGTATGGTGAAACAGGGTGGTTAAGCAAATTCATCAGGCCAAAAAGCTCTGCTGTTTCACTCAAACATCATAACTAAAAATGTAATAAATCCTAGGAAGTTATGAAAATCTTTGCGTGCACTCTCTGGAAAAAGTAGAAATACAATGCCACCTTTAAAAAAAAAATGTGATGATGTTGTAATTGATTGCAGGTTAATTGCCAATTACTTTCATGAACACTTTACATAGGTCGATGAAAAGCTGCTGCCTAGGTTCCCTGTTCCCAATGTGTTTGATGATAGGATGCAAAGGTTAAAATACTTTATAGGGAGTAAACTGCCACAAGGGGTGTGTTTTAATATTCCAAAAATGGAAGAGTCAGATATGATATTCAAAATTGAAGGCCTTCATCCAAGAAAGGTCAAACGCGCTGATGATCTTGATGTAAAGTTGTTCCAACTAGCTGTACATACTATTGTGAAACCAGTGACCAAGATAATAAATCTAAGCATAGAGAAAAATGTGTTTCCTGAAGCTTGGAAAATTGCCAAAGTTACTCCTATTCATAATGATGGTAAAATGTTGAATGTTAATAACTATACGAGCCTATATCTGTTCTGTAAGTATTATCCAAAATGCTTGAAAGGCATTTCCACTGCACTCTTTATATCTTCCCCACTAGATATGGTCTATTATGCTCATGTCAGTCAGGTCTCAAACAATGTCACTTATGTGAGACCAGTCTTAACAAAATAATGGATTAGTAGTACAAGGCCTTGGACGATGGCCAAATGGTTGGAACATTGATACTTGATCTAAAAAAAAGCTTTTGACTTGGTTGATCATGAACTTCTGTTACAGAAACTTAAAATAAATGTTGCTCTGGTAATGCTTATAAATGGTTTAAATCATATGTGGATGATCGGTATCAGACAGTAAGTGTAAACAGGGTTATGTGAGAGCCATTAAGAGTAAGTTATGGAGTCCCTTAGGGATGAATACTGGGTCCACTTTTTTCATTCTTTTCATAAATGATCTTCCACTATATTTAAACAATGTTCAAATTAATATGTATGCAGATGACACAACTATTCACACCACTGGAACCTGTATCAAACAAATTGAGATGAGTCTGAATCTCAAAGCACAAGAAGCAGAATCATGGTGTATCCAGAAAAGACTTCTTGAAAATTAAAAGAAACCAATGAGCAAGTTAATCTGCTCCAAGAAAAAGGAAAGTTCATACGAAATGAAAAATTAAAGATTCTCATGGACAATGCATGACTGGAAACTATATTTATTTACCAAGGAAGAATGTTGGGAGTCCATATTGATAAGAATATGTCATGGTATACTCAACTCTCCAAAATTTGTCAAAAATGGCTAAAAAAATTGAGATATATTAAAAAGATTAGGCACTATCTGTTAGGAAAACGTTTGTTAATGCATATATACTTCAATGTATTGACTACTGCTGTACAATATGGGGAAATTGTAGTCAATCTCTCATTAAGAAAGTGCAACGTTTTCATAAAGTGTCTGCATATATGGCCTTAAACTCGAATGAGTTCAACAGCTATGCGCAGGTGATAAAAAAAAATTGAACTGGCAGACAGTGAATGAACGTATTTTAATTTGTAAGGCAATCCTTGTGTCCAACGCCTTAAATGCATGGCCTGGCACCCCAGAATATGAATGATATGTTTTTACATGTTAAAGATTTCCACTACAGAAACCTCCGGTCAACTTGTGATGGTATGCTACACCTTCCTCAGCCTAGGTCAGAATGCATCAGAAGAATTTCAATCTATGATGGAGCTATGATTAGGAACCAGCTGCCACGTGACGTAAGATTATCTGCAACTCTGGCATCACTTAGGAAAAAGTGTACAAAACACATATTATTGTCAGGGGGATATAACGCATAATTATCTTGATATATCAGCTTAACTTTGCCCACATACATTGTATTCTAAATATTTCTTTGTGTGCAAATTTGAGAGGGCCTCAGGGAAGGTTAGTATACTGCATGTACATGCTAACTAAGCTACCCTCTAATATATATATATATATATATATATATATATATATATATATATATATATATATATATATATATATATATAACCACTGATGGGTAGAAAATCTGCAGTAGGCCTAAGAAATAAATGAACGTCATTGAAAGCTAATTTATAAAGATAATAGCTATTTCAGACAATGTTGTGAGATTCGAGACCCAAACTAGTCCTATATAGAAACCACAAAGACCCACACAGACCCATACAAGATCCACAAACCCACACAGACCCATACAAGATCCACAAACCCACACTAGACCCACCAAAGACCCACAAACCCACACTAGACCCACAAAACACTCATCCAATACATACAAACACTCTAGACCCACACTAGATTCACACCCACCCACACAGGCCACTGTTCACCTGCACAGAGATCAGCATATCAAACAGCACAGTAACATTCGGAAGAGGGTTTGATCAGCATATTATGATAAGTGAACATAAAATATCAGTTTTACATAAAAGTACTAATTACAAAAGATTAAAAAAATTACAGAAGTAGCAGTTTAAGGGTAAAAAACAACAGAAAAATTACAAAAGAAATCATTTTGATATGAAAACAAAAATAACAAAATATTCAAGCTCAAGAACTCAAAAAAGGGGAAAAAAAAAAAACAAACAAAAACGAAAAAACAACCCACCTCCCCGCAAATTACATGACTGTATAAATTGACTAAAATGATTTGGGAAGTAATGCACAAACAATAACAACCACTGGAAAAAATGACAAAATTATAAATTGACATAAATATTGGCAAACTTAAGATAACTGACACAACAAGTAAAAAAGTAACACTAAAACCATGAAGTATTTCAAACAAGTGTTGAAAATTTACACAAATGATCACAGGGAATGGCCGCAAATGTTTAATAATTAAATAAAGTTACAACTGCTTTATAAAAACATAAAATAATTTTAAAAAAGATCAGAAATTACATAAAAATTATGAAGATATCGTTAAAACTAAAAATTATTCACAAAAAATAAATAAAATTTGCATACATTATAAATTTTGGGAATCAAACTTGCACCAAATTACAAAAACGAACATTGAATGCTATAAAAATTACATGAAACATTACAAAATTACATAGAAGTTCCAACATATAGAGAAAATAGAAAATTAAACAACAGATATGACAAAATATTAAAGCCATTGAGAAAAAAAAAGACAAACAAAATTACAAATTGACATTTCAGTTTGCATGAAACATTACAAAATTACATAGAAGTTCCAACATATAGGGAAAATAGAAAATTAAACAACAGATATGACAAAATATTAAAGCCATTGAGAAAAAAAAAGACAAACAAAATTACAAATTGACATTTCAGTTTGCAAATATTAAGATGATTTGCGCATAGCGTAAACATGTTGCAAGAAAGCACGAGATACTTTGTGGAATTTTTAAACAAACTAAGGAAATGTTATACATTTCACAAAACCGTGACCAAAAATGTAAAAAGTTTTTTTAAATATCTCCAACAATTACAAATAGTTAATACTTATATTAAGAAATACTTCAAAAGTTAAAATTATAGAATGAATAAATATAAAAAAGTGTGCAGAAAAATAGATATAAATCATGACATACAACGAAAAAATAACACGCACAGTTACAACAGTTACAACTTGCCATAAAAGTGTGATACCCTGTGAAAAGCTTAGAGAATCTAAATGAGTTCTGGGTACTTCCTGGGAGGTAGGTCAGCATCTAGCACTGACTGACTGTTGTGAACAAAGTGATGCTTGAAATGTTCTGATTTCTTTTTGAGTAGATTCTCAGCCTTCCTCCGTTCCTGGCAGTATGCTTTTTTTTTTCGCAGCAGACTTATCCGCCAGATGAGACTATAAGATGGTCCTTCGTCCGGCGTCAATAGACCACTAGGCCAATTTGCTTCAAAGTTTGTGGGAATGCACATTGGGTGGGTCTCTGACAACTTTGTTCAAATGGTCATGCTGCAGGAATTTTTGGATTTTTTTGTCCCTTTTGAGGTGGCAAAACCTAAAAAATCTTCTCTGAGACCGCTCACCTAATTGCTTTGAAATCGCACAAAAACAGTCCTAGGGATGCCTAGTTCTTAATTTGTTCTCTAGATGGGGCTGCATTTTTTCTTTTCTTTTCTTTTTTCCTTCCTTCTTATTTTTGTTGTTGTTTTGTTTTGTTTTTTTTTTCTTTATTTTCGATGTTTTCTCCAGAACTGTCTCTCAGATTGAGCTGAAAATTGATGGAAATATTCCTTGTGAAAAGGTCAAACAAAGTTGTTCAGTAGGTGGCACTGCTGCGGATTCCGGATTTTTAATAACTTTTTCTTTTTCAATTCGGGTACTTATTGGTAAATGCACCTTTCCTATTGATTGCTATGCAAATTAATGGGCATTCTAATGTTAATTCACATTTTTGACTCTGTCTCCAAAACTATTTGCCAAATTCACTTCAAACTTTGTGGCAATGTACCTGGGTGGGTCTATGCCAAGTCTGTTCAAATGCTCATGGTCGAGTGATATTTTTGGATTGTTAAATACATACATATATATATGTATATATATATATATATATATATATATATATATATATATATATATATATATATATATATATATATATATATATATATATATATATATATATATATTTATATTTGAGGGGTGGGGGTGCGGGGGGCGGGTGGCAAACCCTAAAAAAAAATCTTTCTCCGACACTGCTCACCCAGTTGCGTTGATATCACACAGGAACATTCCTAGTTCTTAATTTGTTCACCAGGTGACACAGTAATTTTTTTGTATGTTTTTATGATTATCTTTTTGATGTTTTCGCTATTTTTGACTCTCCTCCAGAATCGTCAGTCACCTTAACCTGAAACTTGATGGAAATGTTCCTTGTGAAAGGGTCAAACAAAGTTGTTCAGTAGGTGGCACTGCTGCGGATTCCGGATTTTTAATAACTTTTTCTTTTTCAATTTGGGTACTTATTGGTAAATGCACCTTTCCTATTGATAGCTATGCAAATTAATGGGCATTCAAATGTTAATTCACATTTTTGACTCTGTCTCCAAAACTGTTTGCCAAATTCATTTCAAACTTTGTGGCAATGTACCTGGGTGGGTCTATGCCAAGTCTGTTCAAATGCTCATGGTCGAGTGATATTTTTGGATTGTTTTATATATATATATCTGTTCAATATAGTCTGTTCAAATGCTCATGGTCGAGTGATATTTTTGGATTGTTTTATATATATATATATATATATATATAAAACAATCCAAAAATATCACTCGACCATGAGCATTTGAACAGACTTGGCATAGACCCACCCAGATACAAATATATATATATATATATATATATATATATATATATATATATATATATATATATATATATTTTGAGGGGTGGGGTTGCGGGGGGTGGGTGGCAAATCCTAAAAAAAATCTTTCTCCGAAACTGCTCACCCAGTTGCGTTGATATCACACAGGAACATTCCTAGTTCTTAATTTGTTCACCAGGTGACACAGTAATTTTTTTTCTATGTTTTTATGATTATCTTTTTGGTGTTTTCGCAATTTTTGACTCTCCTCCAGAATCGTCAGTCACGTTAACCTGAAACTGATGGAAATGTTCCTTGTGCAAGGATCAAAGAAAGTTGTGCACTAGGTGGCACTGCTGTGGATTCCTGATTTTTGACAATTTTTCCAATTCTGATATTTATCTGTAAATACACCTTTCCTATTGATAACTATGTAAAGTCAATGGGCATTCTATTGCTAATTCACATTTTCGACTTCTTCTCAGAAACTGTCAGCCAGATTCACTTCAAGCTTGGTGGCAATGTACCTGGATGGGTGTCTACCAAGTTTGTTCAAATGGTCATGGTGCAGTGATGTTGGGACTCTTTAAGATTTTTTTTTTTGAGGGGGGGGGGGCAAATCTTAGACAATCTTCTGCAAAACCACTCACCCAATTGCTTTGATATCACACAGGAATACTCCTAGGAACTCCTATAGTTCTTAATTTTTTCACCCTAGACTACAGTGGGACTTATTATGGGTTGAAGGTCAATGTCAGCTGAGGACAGACTGTTCACAGAGCCCTTTCATTTCTTTCTTTTACCCACAAATGCTGTCTGCAACTATAAATCAATGCTGCATTGTTTTGTTTCTGACATACCTACATCTGATCAGAATTGCACAATAGTTTTTGAAGAGCAGCAAACTCTCCCATTGAGCATTTTGTTTCCCTTTCAAGTAGTTGACCAACTGGAATCAAGTTGCATCAAAATGGAGTTAAGTACAACTAGTTGTTAATAGAAGCGAGAAATATGGAGCCAATTGAAAACCTAAGAATTTGATCTTCAACATTGAGGGACCATATGGACAAGAAAAAATGTCCCTACTCATAAGCTATCTTAAGAACTCATCTTTGTTAAAATTGAACGAATGAAAGAAATCTTTTCTATTTATGGGCTCAAAGCGTGCCGAGGAAAGCTGCTGATTCAGTCCAAAATGTGGCACTCAGCAATGTAAGGCATTTAACCTAGTAAGGAAAGTGATAGTTTTGTTCGTCAAATAGGCAAGGATGCCTGTCAGTTAGAACAGTCACACGAGAATTATTTGAAATACCAGGTCGAAACTTCTTAGAGATCCTGAAAAGCTTCATTTTGAAACGTGACCAAAACAGATCTTGATCACCAAATTTTGAGCATCTATAAAAAATACATGGGATCGCAATAGGTGCAAAGCTGTTGATGGGAACATGAGATATCTTGGTGGGGAATTTCTCTTGCCTGTTGAACAGAGTCACTTAGTGGGAACAGGAGATATCTTGGTGTGGAATTTCTCTTGCCTGTTGAACAGAGTCACTTAGTGCAAACAGTGTTAAGCCTGCTCTTCTGCTGCCATTTTATGCTCAGGGCCATTTTGACCCTCCCCCCCCCCCTTTTTTTTTCTTTTGCGATGGAAGCAGAACAAAATATACCATTTTCTCCAAACCTATACAGGCCAGTCTAAGACACTGTAGTTCTAGAAGTTTTAGCACTCTATTTATATTAATGATAACAGCACACTTACTCGAAGTGCTAAATTAAAGTGTGCTAAAATATCTGTGCAAAAATAATGCATACTCAGTAAAATCAGAAGACTTCATTGGAGTTTTACACTTGTATGGAGACATTTGTGGACTTCAGTCAGCACTTTGCAAGGCTATCACACAGTAGCCATACATCTTTGTCTCGAACAAATCCTGGTTGAGGGCGGACTGACCACAGGGTATATCTCCTCAGGCAAGCATGTCACCCAAGGGGGAATGGAGTGGAAATTTCCATTTAGGATTCAAAGGCGCTTTCAAGGTGACCAGAGGCAAATTAGTTTACTTGCACTTGTGAAGCGTGCCACACTGCCGGTTTAAAGGCACTTCTTAGGGGAGTTGCTTTACATAGTGCATTTTAATTTTCGCAACCATCAAAATTAAAATGAGCTAAAATTTCTATTTCTAGGCAAAAATTGCATTTTAGTTAAATAAAGTGTGCGATAAAATTTCTGGAACTACAGTAGCTGTATAATTTAATCAATTTATCACTCAAGAATTTGGCCAAAATCACAGGTTTTATTCATTTGCAATACCTCAAGTACCTAATTCATATTCACATAGCACCAGAATCTTCAAAAGTGCACTGAACACATTACTGCATACATGTATACTCGCTTGTTGGAACTGATAAACAAACCCAGGGTAACAGTTTTGATATAATCTGTTGGCTTTCCTCTTCAATCTTGCCTGCTTAGCAGACCTAGGACCCTGGACAACAGATGCTTTTAGGACCCCCAGAGGGGAGCACTTGAGGGTGTTCACTTACATAACCCCCCCCCCCAAAATCCCCTTGATGCTTGTGTTGAGCAAGTGGCCAAATTGATTTCAATGAACACCATCAAGTGCTGCCATCTGGGGTCTAAAAATCCATCATAGGACTGGGGCCACCAGCTAGACACAAAAACGGCTTGAAAGTCAGCTAACCAGGCAATCTTAAATCTTGTGCTTCGTAACATATTTTTAATGAAGATCCGTTGAATAGCCATAAGCCCTTAGGACAAATGGTCTTATTATTATAGGTTCTTACAGATATACCATACCATCTTGACCATGTGCCAGCTATGTTTATCACGCCTGCATGAAAATGACATTTTTTGCCTGAAGTTAAACACATGTATATGCAATACCATTATAACATACTTGTCAGGTGGAACTTAACAAGAATATGTTAACCAAGGTTTTATCTTGTTTTGTTTTTTCTCACAGTAAATTGTCAGTTTTGAAACTTCACACCAGAAACTGTCCAGATGTTTTTTTTCAAAATAAACAAAATTGTTTCTTTTCAATCTATCTCCATGTATGGACACGCTCATCAACAAGTTAATGTACTAATTATTTAATGTATTTAATGATGGATGAATAATCATGATTTCAAACAATAACAAAGTCCCTTTTGCAGATTTAAGAAGTTTTATACCCATGTACATTTTGGTCTGATATCCAACATTACATTATTAACACAAACAAACACTGTATGCAGTTACAATAATTTCAAATCTGCCACACAACTTGCCTGCTAAACAAACCAACTGCCATCTCTTTCTCCATAACAAAATACTGGTCCTTGGTCTGCCAAGCAGGCAAATAGGGTACCTCGACAGCTGTTGGTTTGCATAAGTAAAAAAAAAAGAAGAAGAAGAAGAGGAGTGCATATGATCTTCTATGTAGGCAATTTTATATTTGCCTGACAGCTGCACTGGACACCTAATTTTTGTTCAAAATTTACTCATTATTCAAGAACTGCCATTGTGATTTTAATTACAAATCTCTAATGTATATAGATATCAAAATCTCACAATAGGTTATCAATCAAAGAGGCCCTCATGACAGGCGAGCTGTGCAAATTACCGGACTATTTATTTTAAACTGCAGTCACCCTGAATGGATATAACAGAAAAAGAATACGTCTAGCTACATTTTACATCACAGGTTTCTCAGGAATTGATACACACACAGACACACACACACAAATATATACAATATATATGGTATTTTTAACCATTGAAATGCATAATTCGTTTGTTTTTAATTTTTCTTATATACTCCCAGTTTTTCCCATATCAAATAGTTACAACACCCTGAACCTGTGTGCAAACACATCCCATGTATTTACTTTCAAAAATGTCTCCATTACAATGCAATTCAGTCCACTTTCTTTCCATACAATTCACAACATGTATCCATGAGAAAATTCATTTTGTAACAGTTGTGAATTGCAGTGTGAACACCCTGACACACCCAGGTCATCTGAAAGATTTTCTTGTGCCTAAGCACAGGTAATCACATAAACTTATAGACTGAAACTCAAGCACCACCTATTCACCTCTATCATATGCCCACGCCATCAAAATATTAACTTCAAATATTTAGCATCTTTGTTGTTCTATGAAGACTTCCTTGTCAGCAGAGCTGTGGGGGAAAACCCCCTCAGTGAACAAGGCTGACCTATATCTGGATGCTGACAAAATGTAAGGGCCCAAAACTGCCAAAGTGAGGCTTTATTTCATGACAGAAACCAGTGTCTTTGGTATATGTAGATTGTTACAAGTAAAAACTTTACCTGGGCATCACAATGATGATGATGATCATGATAACGACGATGATGATCAACTCATTCCATACCAGCCTCTGATTTCTTTCTAAATTTTAACTGAAATAAAATTAGAATTTCAAATTCAATTTACTCATAAAAAGAGCCTTTAATGAAGTACCAACAAGTCTGGTCTGATGTCATTGATATTTGTAGTGTGTTACTTGACTGACAATGAAAAGGAAAACATTGACCAGGGCCACAGCATGGGATCAGTTGATGCTTTAATGTGCATCATATTGACAATTACATCACATCCTGCAGTAACCATAATACATATATTTAACATTTGGAAGCCACTTTTGTCATCCCCATGGCTACATACAGCATCAAGCTGTTACCATAGTAACATCACAGAATTCTGGCATGACATAACCATGGTTACATCATCGTATCATGCAACAATGGTGCTTAAGTTAGCACATCATCTTGACCATGACTACATCACACAATTATGATCTATTTAATGGCCATGATTCCATCACATCATGCTGTTACCATGGTTACATCACAACATTTTGCAGTTTCAAAAATTACGACATAACCTGCACTGTTCATGCTATTACTAGGTGTGATGTGCTGAAAACGTTTCTGCAACAACTAAATATCTTATTTATAAAAGATTGACACCAAAAAAATCCTCTTAAAAAAGTAGAGTACACATAATGGTCCTGTAGACATATATGTTGTGAAGCACTTTGAGGCTACACAACCAAATGCTACTAATGTGTGGTTTCTTGTGAGCATATGTATCAGTCACGCTGTTGATACAATGTATACATACTGTATCTGACTGGCTACTGTGACTTGCTAACAACTTCAGAATGTTCAAATGGGCATAACAAGGTAATCCATCACACATATAATCTTGATCAAAAACTGTCTTCCACAAACACTAGGTACTTAGTGTCAAAGAAATTTACAAACTCCATCCCAACAGAGTATATTAATACAGTGAGACCTCACCACAATGACACCATCTCTTCCCTGCAAAACGTGTCGAATGTCATGATACATCAAATAAAGCAGTAAAATAGCAAAGGAACGTTACTTTGAAAGTCCCACGATACTTGTGTTGTTAAGCGAATATGTCCAATATCCGAGTGCTGTTACAGACAGGTTTCACTGTGGTTTCTTCCTAACCCTTAAACTGGTGGTTAAATGTCATCTGCTACAGTGTTTTCAACTAGTTTTACCAGTAATGAAAAACAATTCGACTGAGAATTGTAGATGAGGTCTATCAATATCACATGCCCCTGGTCAGCAGTTAACAGCTTTCCTTAGCATGCCAAACCCATGCTAAGGAAAGCTGTTGACTCTGTTAATTCAAGGGGGAACTGTTAAATCTGAAATGATGCATATAGGCCTGATTTAGAGGCATTTTTCACATATTTATTGTCAAATACAAATTATTTAATGTTTCGTGCAGCTGGTTGATGGAACATTGCCTGGATAGACAGTCCCTTTTGCCCGGCTATTGTCACGTATGGATATCAGTTGAGCAGAGTTAAAATCAAGTCTCTGTTGTGTGGCAAGAAGGGTCTGTCTATGCAGGCAAGATGGCATACAGCCACCAGATTCTTAAGTGTTCACGGTTCTCACTCACTTGTGAAATAGAGAATCAACTCATGTAATCATCCATCTACTTCTATGTCAGTTAGAATATCGGAAAAGTCATCGTCAAATATTTATACTTACCCTAGGCCTTGATTAGAGATCATCAGTGGCTACCATACAACAGTTAGTTGAACAATCAAGTTTAATACAAAAAAAATAAAAACAAAAACAAAAAACCCCCCAAACATGCAATATACATTCAACAAGAGGTGCAACAAAGTTATGCATGAATTTTGTACATTGCTGCAGAATAAATTTAGCATGACTGGTCTTTTCACCAGTTTGTCACACTAATTAACATGAAGTTTGTATTTTCTAACTTGTTTTAGACACATTTAGATATGCCCTATACCAGTACACACAAATCAGCACATTCAGTTGTGATATGTTCTCTGCTAAACATTGGACACACAGACACCCCCACACACATCCAAATATATTTTGCCCTCCATTATTCGGTCAGAGTCCTGAAATATTTTGTTTTTAAGCAATCTCATTTTCCTGATTGTGTTTCGTTTGTCATGGCACAGTTTTCTTGTAGACTCATAATGCTGATAAAAACACTTACAAGGCATCAGGTACCGAAAATTTTAGATGCCAAACTGGAAGAGGGAATAATACATGTTCCATAACTGATCATATATATTTTTGACAAAACTGTCAGAAATTTTTTATTTGGCCTTTCTTACAAAACATTTAAGTAAGCTACATGTACATTCACAAAACTGCATTCTTCATAACCTGGCAGACTCACCACAAATATAGAATCATGTACATGCACCCAAACAGTCAGTCACTGCTGGTCATACAGTCATAACATTTGAGCTTCATAATTGGTCTCCATAAGTATAAAAGTGAAATAAGTGTCACATAAACTACAGGCTGTACTTCACTCCTCCCTTGATTAATTCATTTTTTTTTTTTTTGGTCCACCCTGGAAAGCGTCCCCTACAGCAAAATTGAAATATGTCGGAAACTCCACAATCCCTGCTGAGTGTCAAAGTTTCGAGAAAGTCTATTCATACTGAATACTGTAACCACACTACAGTGGTCTCCCTCTAATAAGACCACCCTTACTGTGTGTTATAAAAAAGTGGCCAACGTAAGAAGGCTGGCCTTTCTTGAGAGATCACAGTTCAATAGAAATGGACGCTTTCTGCATGCAGACAGGGGCCTTACAAGCAATTGGCCACAGGCGAGAGGGTCCTTATTAGAGGTGGATCACTGTATTCACTTAGTGATGTTGTACAGTTGTACATTCAAATGTCCAGTGCGAGAGAGGTCTGTTGCTGAAGGCAAGTCTGGGAAAGGCCGGAATTGGACAGCAGGCACCCCAGGCAAATCACAGTTCATCATGAGGCACATGCTGAGCTACAAAATTGTACAGCGTGTCAAGGTCACGACCTCCAAGATGCTCATCAAGTTTTATGCCATTCTTGAAGAGTAGAAGAGTTGGAAAACCATTCACCTGTGAGAAACAAATTGCATTTTAAACTTTTTAACCTGTGGAGATGATGTCAACAGTTGTCCTTTGGGCATTTGGATTATAATACAGAAAAAGTGTATGAGGTCAGTTGTCAATTCATGCACATTACTCTTGACAATAAAAGACGCACAATATGTATGAAGTTGGAAACGTGTTACTTAAAAGTTTCTGGTCAATTTTAAAAGACCACTGACCCTGTGCTAGGCATGCTGGTACTTGAACAAGAGTTTGAGGAATCTCAATAATATAATTCCTATTCATCCCAGCTGAATATATGAGAACCTATATTTTGTACCATGCAGTGGCTTGATACATCAAGTCTGCCCTTGCCTAAGATCAAGTCCTATGTACCAAGCCTACCACATGCAGAACAATGCCACTCTCTTTGGTCTCAGCTGCTGGACAAAACGAGGTCCAAATGTTAAAGTTCTTTCAGTGTTAAATTCTGGACAGTTGACAACTTTCCACGGGACACTTTGGGCACAATGTAATGAAACTGCGCTGAGGAAAGCTGCGGACCTGGACAACACATCATATTCTAAGTAACTTCAGGCAAACTGGTGCTTGAATGAACGTTCTTTTTACAGGAAGCATGAGTGTAGCATCCTTATTATAAGTCCTAGTAGGCACACGGTTAATTTTAAGCAGTTTGACTTGAGTTACAGTTGGCACTGAAAGACTTACATTGTTTCTAAATAGAGTAAAACCTGTTTTGAGAGACCACCCCCTAGGGGAGGCCAAAAAGTAGTAATGTAAGGCAGGTGGTCTCTCAATAGACATGTAATAACATGGAAAAGATGGCAAAAGGGACATGGTAAACATGGTCTAAAAAGGAAAAAAAAGCAGTTTGTCTTTCCTCACAGTGGTCTCTCAAAACAGGTTTCACTTTATACATATTGATTTGCATTCAAAGCACAACGGGCTGCATCTTATCTCCACCACACCTGGTCTGCTTTAAAATTTTTGTTTTAGTCCTGAAAATAAAAGTGCAATGCCCTGTCATCCTTCTCATGGACTGATGAATCAACCAGGGAGTTGGTTGATCATTGTTGTCTTGGCCATTGGCAGTATGTGTGCCCTGTGGCACTGTAGTCTGCTACCATAGGAGACCAATCAGTGATTGAGTCACTTTTTCAGAGCTAAATCAATGGTCCTGTAGCCAAAGGGCAGACGAAGTGGAGCAGAGAAAACGTGGATTGCTCTGTTTAACAGGCAATGTATCAATCTCCAGGGTTACAGCAACACTATATACTGATTTATTGAGCACTGAATTACTCATAGACCTGGATTGGTCAAAGAATTTAGAAAATGACCATCACCCAAAATATCCCCATGCCATTGATGTCCAAGCTACACCCTGCTATTACAGAATCATCTCTTTCAACTTTACAGGCCTGATAACCTAAGAAAAATACATCAATGTCACTAATATTATATAACATTTTAGCATTGGACATGGTTTACCGTATTACGCCACGCAATAGTCCAACTTTTAAGGCCTTATTTTTGTTTGGAAAATGTAGGGTGCAACTTTTAAGCCAGGTTTACATTTGAGACCAATGGAGAACTGAAGTTCTCACAAGATTTTCACATCTTGCCCCATATATTACACAATAATGTGGGTGAGCTACTATGAATGTGTGTATGGCTTTTTGTTTTGATTTGGAGAGGTCACTGTGTTCAATGAGTTGGCCTGCTTTGTTGGGGTGACCCTTACATAGCTTGTAAACAATGAAGTGGTGAGCTACATACAGGCACAGAAGTAAACAAAGAGAAAGCCCTGATGTGGTCTAGAAAGGTCTCAGAGAATGGGGATGTGTGACTTATTGGAAAACTCTGGAATACTGGTGAGAGTTCTCAGCATGGGTATACAAAGCAGCTCCCTTCATGACTGGGAGAGGTGGACCTTTGATCAGCAGAGCTAAAAGCGAAATGAAAAAGAAAACATTTAAAAATGAAATAAGAAATTGAATTAAAAAAATCCCGACCTGTAGCAGGTCTAAATTGCGAAGCCAACTACAGAAATTAACTGAGCAGTAATACACTTTCATCAAGACTAAACCTACCTCAAATCTCTGACACAGCTCTTTCTCTACTGTGCAATCAACTTTGGCTATGGTCACTCTTGGACTTTTTGAAAATTTCACAGCCAGAGAATCCCATGTTGGAGCCAATGCCTTACAATGTCCGCACCTGAAACAAGACCGCAAATCACATTCAGCACAGTTTTGGTGTACAAGTAAATTATTTTGCAGATTTCTTCACAATGTTTTAACCACTCCCAAAATTCCAGCAGCTAGAAATGTTATAATCCCCCACCCCCCAAATAAAATATATTTTCAGCTTTCTTTTTTGACATGGGGATATTTCTTAAAAAAATAATGTTCTTTTGAGACTTTGCAAAAGGCCTTAGTCTTCTGCCTTGATTTTTTCCTTTTGCTAATTCATTAATTACAAATAAATCAATGTTTTTGCAACAGGTCTAAAAATGTCTGAGAAACAGTTGTGGAATTTATGAGTATATACAAGTTTGCTTTGTTTTGTTTTTGTTATTTTCTTTGTTTTACTTGTCCACAATTTTTTGAAGGAAATGACAGATGTGTCTATACTGCCGGAAAGGCGGACATAACAATCTGTAAAAATTCTTACCAAGGAGCATAAAATTTGACGAAGGCTGTACCATCTGCAACAGAGGCATCAAAATTCTCTGCATTCAAAACCAACACCTCATCCTGCAAATAAAATAACAAAACTTTTATGTCCCACGGACATCTCAATATGGAACAATGCGTTTCACTCAAAACAATTTAAAATAAAGCTGTAGTAAGAATCCCACTGCAGATGATTTTCTCAAATTGGAGACATACTGTAAACCTATAAATTTGATTTATACATGTAGTTGCATAATGCATTACAATACAAAATTTGAAAGTTTTAACACTAAAAACTCTTCTCGAACCTGACCAAAATGTCTGTGAGATGAGTTCATTATTAATTTGGCCGAAGGGGGACAGGGTTAATTACATGTAAGTCAATATTAATTAAATCACTAATCCCTTCGGGATAAAAATAGAGCTTTGACTTTTTAGATGTTATTTCATCAGAGTTCAAGGTTTATAAATGAAATGATTAGGCCTGTCAAAAGTAACTTTCGACAGGCCTAAAAACTATAGAACAATTTGCAAATTCATCAATCTTTCACAGGTAAGGAATCAATACTTATCCCTATCTCCTGTACACCTGATGATGGTTGAAATTCATCAAATAATCTGAATGAGAATTGTACATGCCACTTATCAAGATTAAATGGCTCCAGTCAACAACTTTACTTGGCACGGGATGGGTGTCTAACACACACATTGGAAAGCTGTTGACTGGGTTTTGCTCTCAGTCTTATTCAAGCAGGAAAAGGGATAAACATACGTATATTTCCTGGTATGTTTTATGCTTTTTTTTTTTTACCACCAGGTGGAGGTAATCTTGGGTTACCGCCGACCCACCAACCTCAAGGATACTCTGGTGAACGCGCACTAGATATCCCCCCTGAACAGACAAACAAATCCAGACTGCTGGGGTTATAGAACGGCACCCCTGCAACACCCAACAGCGCAGATACTGCCCCAAACTTGACACCTCTGGTGAGACTACCAGCACCCACACGGGAAACGTCTATCACACACACCCTGGTGGCACATGTAAGCATAACAACTTGATTTATCTTATCACATGTACCCAATGCCACAAACAATATGTGGGTCAGACTTCGCGCAGTCTCATGGAGAGACTCAAAGAACAATTTTATTACATAAATAAGAGTGATAGTTTGCAACCCCTTGGCAGACATTTTGCCAAGCCTGACCACAGAGGTCTACCCCTCAAGGTTCAGATTTTAGAACAAATTCCAACCCCACGAAAGTTGAAACAAGAGGGCTGTGTGAACAGCCCATGCTCAGCTGATCTTGACATTCATAACACTTGCAGATCTATGAACTTGGGAAAGGATCAAGGTCACCCATGTTCTGAGTAAGTCTGACCATTATAAAAGAACACTAACATGTGCAACATCAAGGTTCAAGTAGTTCTCAAGTTATAATGAAGAGTAAAATTCATGTATGTTGCACTGTGACCCCAGAAATGAGGTCAAAGTCATTCATGTACTGTCTGAGCATGACCTTCATACAAAAACATTAACATGTGCAACATCACAGTACTAACTCAAAACAGATCTCAAATTATCAAGTAAACAGTAAATTTTGTGTCAGTTGTCCTGTGAATTAGCACTAGAATACCCTTTGACTTCCATAGTAATCAATAGGAAAGCTGCATTGATCGAGAAGTACCCGAATTGAAAATACTTAAAAATCAGGAATCTAAAGCAGTGCCACCTAGTAAACAACTTTGTTTTGACCCTTACACAAGAACATATCCATCACATTTCACTTTAATCTGAGTGACAGTTCTGAGAACAAGTGAAAAATAACAAAACCATATAAAAAATTCATTAAAAAAAAATTAGAAAAAAATAGCAGTGCCACCTGGTGAACAAATTGGGAACTATGTGTCCCTGGGAGTGTCTATGAACGATATCAAAACAACTGGGTGAGCAGTTTCACAGGTGAAGAGTTTTTAAGGTTTGCCCCCCAAAAAACGAAAAAAAATCATAAAAATTCCAAAAATCAATAGAGCGTGACCATTTGAACACACTTAATAGAGATCCACCCAAGGCACATCCCCATCTAGTTCGAAGCAAATCTGGCCAAAATTATTTAAGTTATAACCATTACAAGAAATTCCCCTGTTAAAACTTTTGTAAAGATTTTTGAAAAGCAAATCATAAAAAAAAACAAAATTCACTGGAGCATGAACATTGGAACAAACTTGGTAGACACCCACCCAAGGTACAACCCCACCAAGTTTGAAGTTAATCTGGATGACGGTTTTGGAGAAGAAGTCGCAAATGTGAATTAGCATTAGAATACTCATTGACTTCCATAGTAATCAATAGGAAAGCTGCATTAACCGATAAGTACCCGAATGGAAAAAATCGTTAAAAATCAGGAATCTGCAGCATTCCCACATAGTGAACAACTTTCTTTGACCCTTCTACGAGGAACATATCCACCACATTTCAGCTTAATCTGAGTAACGGTTCTGGAGAAGAAGTCGAAAATAGCTAGAACACACAAAAATTCATAAAAAAATAGAAAACAATTGCAGCGCCACCTGGTGAACAAATTAAGAACTAGGTGTCCCAGGGAGTGTTCCTGTGTGATATCAAAGTAATTGGGTGAGCAGTTTCAGAGAAGAAGATTTTTTAAGATTTGCCGAAAAAAGAACAAAAAAATTCATTAAAAATCCAAAAATCAATGGACCGTGACCATATGAACAAACTTGGTAGAAACCCACCCAAGGCACATGCCCACCAAGTTTGAAGTGGATCTGGCTGACGGTTTCGGAGAAGAAGTCGAAAATGTAAATTGTTGACGGACGACGGACGGAAGGACGGAGGACCATAAGATAAGCTCAGCTGACTGACAAGTCAGCTGAGCTAAAAAAGTGAAGCACTTAGGCTCAAAAGAGAACATTTTTGGATCCACAGACTCAGCACCATGGAACCGTTTGGTCTCAATGTCATGGGGAAATAGGCATACCTTGCCAATGTTTTATGCTAAAATTTCCATGTTCTATGCTCTTTTCCCCTATGACAAAAAAGCAAACCATGTATAAACACCACTTTATACTACATGACAGTTAAAACTCATCACAATTCCGCTTTCTATCAACAAGATTAATTTTATTGGAGAAATCCCGCTTGGGATTCCATGATTCAATTTATTTTTAATTTCATAACCCATTCAATAACTGTGGAATAACTGTATTCCCTATTATTATGTGGGTACATAGGACTACTGGAATTAGCCGGTAGACCATCTTAGCCTTGGCCTGTGACATCACAGACTCAGCACCACGGAAGCACGTACCAACATAGATACAGCTTCTCTCACCACGTCACTCAACAGGTGGACCGTTTTTTCTTCAACGCAGAGAAACTTTCTCTCTGCATTTGACATTGCTCACTTTTCGTTAGCAAAGTCAAAAGTTATACTCGAGTATAAAAACGCAAGTCTCAACTGTCATGACCAGTACCTGATGCGCCCCACAGGAGGCGAAACCGGTCGTACTATTACTACTGCTTTACATATAGTATTCATAACTTAGGAAGCTGTCAGGCCCTTGCCTGTGTTTCCTTAAATGTTTTATGCTTTAACTCATTCCATGCTATGATCACAGGCCTTGGTCAGTGGTAGGGGCACTGAGTTGAGACTATAGGCATGTTGGTACTTGAACGAAAGCTCTTTTCATGACAAATTAAAATATGCAATTGCCGTCTTAAATCTAAGCAGATACATGGAAAAATTAGGGACTGGTATGGAATAAGTTAACATAATACATGTATCTGTAGGTTGAAAGGCTTCAACATGGCAGTATTTTCTTAGATTTTCATGTGTACAAAAAAATATCATATTCTGTAAATTGTCTTAATTTTGCTGAGGGCACATAAGTATGAATGTAAAAACACAATTATTATAATGGTATTTGAACATAGGTTTAATAGGAAATAAGTCAAAAGTAGTAAAATTTATATTTCAGTTGATACATCTGAAATGCAAAAACCATAAGAATGTGTACTCTTGAAAATGACTACATTTATACCATGTCCATTCTCCTCACACTTCTCTGAGCTCTATACACCATTTCCTTCCTTCCTTTCTTTCTTTCTCTCTCTCTCTCTCTCTCTCTCTCTCTCTCTCTCTCTCTCTCTCTCTCTCTCTCTCTCTCTCTCTCTCTCTCTCTCTCTCTCTCTCTCTCTCTCTCTCTCTCTCTCTCTCTCTCTCCCTCCCCTCCCCTCCCCTCCCCTCTCCTTTCCTTTCCTTTCTTTTCTTTTCTTTTCTTTCCTTTTCTTTTCTTTTCTTTTTTCTTTTTTCTTTTTTGCTTTTTTGGTGTTTGCCCATCAGGTCTACCTGAATGGGGCAGGTACTCACAGGACCAGGTTTAACATCTGGCACTTTCTCTCCCTCTGAGCTGGCACTCGGATCTTCCTGGCTTTTCATGTCAGACACATACTTCTTCAGATCTTCATGTTCCCGTGAACCAGTGTATTGGTCTTTCTGCAAAACCAAAGAAATGAAATAAAATAAAATAAGATAAATAAAAAAGTAAAATAAAATAAAAATAGAGATGACATAATAATTGCCATAAGAAAAATGCAAATTGATTTTTTAAAGTTCTCTAAATGATCCCAGGTACTCCAGTACCTTAACAGAATGTGCTTATATTGTCTACATGTGGGTCAAAGTTTTCTTAATAGACAAGCTGTCTTTAATGCATTTCTTTTAGGCCAAACTGGAATAAAATGTTCTAGAATGCTTGGGAGACTTTACATTAATAGCATGATTAGCTCAAACATTTATTCATGGGTATTTATCTGTTATGCTTTTGACATATATGTAATATATTTTGCTTCAAAAAATAAGAAAAAAAGAATACTGGTACATATTGGGCACTTTTTCGTAATATCAGCAAAACATGAAACATGATTATAGGCCTTAATATGGCGATAGGAAATCAAATCAATCATCATATGAATTAACCCTTAAGCTTCCTGTCTTTTCACTATTTTGATGATGAGTGTTTGTTTTTCTGCACAGACATTTTAGAGGAAAATCCATGATGCAGAACTTTATCTTTGCCAAATTGGCAAATTTGTGTGATTTTTTTCCAAGTCAACCATTTTTCCCACTTTTGATTGCAAGGTGCTGACCCAGTCTTAATATCAGTTTCCAGTCAGGGGGTGAAAGGGCTAAACTGTTGTGCTAAATGTTGTATATTAACAAGGTTGAAGAACTTCTCTCTAACAGTGGCTCAAGGTTATAGTGCATGTTTTCTTCCTACCTTTTGTCCATCTTTGATCCACAGAAGAGTCGGGTAGCCTCTCACTTCAAACTGGGTGCACAAATTATTGTATGCTGTGCAATCCACCTGCAAGACAAAGCAGTTAGCCTGGTACCTGCTCCTCATGTTAACCCCCTGGGCCCTGAATCTGCACTACTGAAAGTTTTAATATTTTGATGACAATCACAGGTAAAACTGTCATAATGTTATGTTCATGAAGAGTATACAGATACTGCTAGACTTCACCAGTATGCACTCTGTAAGGTATACACAAATGGGCCTACTAGGGGCTCACAATATATGCCTAGCTCTAAAAAAATCTGCATGCTACATTCCTGGTTATTTGCAAAATTAATGTGACATACATATACCTAAGATGGATCTGCCAAGACAAGCAACAAGATAAGAGCTTTGCAATTTTCAAATATCAAAAATGTGTAACAGATCATAGTGTGCATGTACATGTAATTCTCTGGGAAATTAATTGGTCATTCTCTACCTGGAGGCAAAAAAGCTTGTTCAAAACACTTGAGATTTTCATAAAATTGCTGATAGCTAATGGCATTTTTCAAAATCTCCAATTTCTGCTGTTGATTTTCACCCATTTTCAACAATTCACCCTCAACACACCACAAAATAAATTTCCTGTTTCTGATCTTTTTCTCACAAAATAATGTGTGGGCAGGAGGACTTTAATTATATTATTGTTTGCCACCTGAAATCTGAAAAACATCCACATTGACTAGACTGAATAAAGTTGAAATTGCAGGATGCAAATGTTAGGATGGCGGTGATGACAGACAGGTAATTTATTGTGTGGAGCCTATGAACTGCTAGTTCCTGAATCATCGTTTGTCGGTTTGTTGCCTCACAGGCCTTTGATATTTTCAACAACCAGAAATGAATATCTTGCCATTGGAGTTCCTCTTTGTTTCAATTCTGTGTAGACCAACCACAGTTGAGGTCAAACAACCGTACAAGCCTGTCTTTGAGACTAAGGGATCATTAACCCTGTATGATCCTTAATGCTTTCCTAATATAATTTTCTGTATCATTTTTTTTCTTTCTTTTTTTTTTTTTTTTGTTTGTCCAAAGTTTTATCGTAAAAGTTGATCATACTGGAGCCGAACACACTGCACTGTAATGTACAACACGA